>CM032231.1:84895000-85047500 GCA_019009955.1 Riptortus pedestris | reverse complement strand
CACACACTCACTCACTCACTCACTCACTCTCACTCACTCACTCACTCACTAACTCCCTCACTCACTCACACTCACTCACTCACTCACTCTCTCACTCACTCACTCACTCACTCACTCACTCACTCACTCACTCACTCACTCACTCACTCACTCACTCACTCACTCACTCACTCACTCACTCACTCACTCACTCACTCACTTCTAAGAAATTATTTGTCACATTTAATTTTTAAAGAAAAAGTGATTTCCTCATATATAGGTCGCCATGAACTCTATTCCATTAAAAGCTTAGAAATAGGTAGCACTATTTCTAAGAGTTGATGTTCGCCGACCAGGTACTATTTTTCCTCATCCCTCACTCCTTTCTAATGTCGACTCGAACTTAGATGGCTTCCAGGACAACTTGCTTTATCCGATCCCATGTGGAGCACAGTAAACATGTCAGGTTTTCCTTTACACTCCAGTGATTTCAAATAAGCCATGAAGGTGGTCTTTCAGCGTCTCCCTCTAGTGAAGCTGCTATTTCTGTGACACGCCCGTACTTTACTCCTGCTTTTCCTATAAAATTCTATTCACTTCAAAGGAACTGCATTTGTAATTTGTATGTTATATATTTTAATAAGCCACTCATGTCTTTTAGTCTTAGGAAATAACTTGATTATCACGAATATCTCTTAGATCATGTCAATTAACGTTTTTTTTTTTTCAATAAATTGAAAAAAGAGTTGGCTGCCATATCAGTGTCAATTCTTTAGAACCGGATCTGATTTGGTAGAAGATCCATTTATAAAGATGGGATTTCATATTTGGCACTTGGAAGACAACTCATAATTCCCACTCAGAAAAGGTCGTTGAGAAATATGCTTACTGGCTGGGTCATCCTGGACATAGGCTCCTGGATTTCTTCCTCCTGATATCAATTTATTGGGTTTGAATACTGAAATAAACTCCACCTAAGCGAAATTTATTAACAAATCGACCTTACAGTATAAAGCTGAAACTTTGTATCTCTTCCGACGCGTCGTGAGCATAGTGATTTTCAGTGGCAATAATTTTTGTTTACTCGTTAACAGCGATTCGTGTAAACTTGAAAATCAAGTTTGTTTACTGATAGAGAAATATGAAAATGGTGTAATATAAAAATTTGAAATATCTCTCATACCATTGGAGTTGGAACGAAAAAAAAATATATATAATCAAAGAAATCAAACATTTAGGGGCCTACAACCATATTACTTGTGTTTGTTTTGTTTTCAGCTTTCAGTTAAACCCTCACTCCAACTCAAGTGGTTTCCACTTTAAGTACCTGTCAATAAATAAACATCACATGCACTAATGAAATTTCAAATTGTGATTAATTATTTTTTCCGAAAGGAATAAAGAATAAAATGGGATGAGAAGTGGGATTGATATCATGAGCATTCCAACACACTGGACGTCTCCTCTTCCAACGCGGGGGATTAATTAGATATATATTGTAATGATTTGCTTTTAGTATTTTAAGATGATACCTTAATAACATTTTATATAACTGAGCCCATGTCAAAACATCACAAAGGTTTAAAATAACTCTGAGGTTATGATTTGTCTTTAGAGTAATAATGACGGGGTTGAAAGACTGAATGTCGTATTCTGGTTAAAGCTGTCTATAGTAGGCGATATTTAATTAACTATCAGCATTGAATAAATAGAAATATTTATTCAGCTGTGTTCTATCTATTTAATTCAAAAGAATAAAGTTTTTTTTTTTTTTTTTAATCGTGCAGCCAAAAGCCCGCCAGAAGGCTTCGGCTGTAAGTCCAGTGATTTAGTTTGACAAATTCCTTGCTTTATTAAGGTGGCATTGCATACTTGCAAAGATCGGAACTTCTCCACTCAAGTAGCAACTCAATTAGCTTCCGATGCTGACGGGGCACCCTGGACAACGGGTAGAATCCAACCTCAAACCCTGGGTACTGCACAGCTAAATGCAATTCAGAATGCAATCCCCAGGCTGGAACCTAGCACCTGTAGAATAGTAATCTAGTACTTTAGCCAATAAGCCGCTATCATATCACGCTCTATATTAAAAACAATAAAATATACTAATTGGTATGCCTTGAAATTCAATGGTAAGTATAATTGTTTTCAATTTTAATACATTGACATATTCAATTAAAAAGTTTTAATAATACTAATTGCTATATTTTTATATTTAGTTTTAATAATAACAATTGCGGTCCCTTGATCTTTTTTTACCGTGTAAAAACATGTTTTAATCGTTTTCCCTCTTACTGAGCTAGAAGTGCACTTACCAACACAAATGCAATCGTCTCTGCAGGCAAAACTCTAGAATTAGAATATGTCCCCATATATGTACGTACCGTTTGAAGAAGGACATTATTTCAGCAGATTTCACTTAAGGGAAATCATCTAATGAGGTCGTACTCATGAAGCGACTTTCGAAAGATTTCTTCAAATCTTTGCGATCTTCTCTGAGAATTTCAGGTCTCTTGATGAAGTGCCCGACGAAGAGATAAGCCTTCGTACCGCTCATCGACAGTCATTGGTTGGTGGCCAGGGTTTCAAAAAATGCAACTGCTTAAAAAGATGTTCAAATAAGAAATGTTTGTGCAAGTTAGCAAGTGTATTTCAAAGTGCCACAATTCCCTCCCACGCTGTAACAAATAATAATAAAACTTATTCTAAAATTTTTATTTCAGATAACCTTTATTCCAACTTTTACCGGCAGACGCTGGGAAATGTTAGGATTTACCAAAATCTGTTGGTAAAAGTCCGAAAGACGCATCCTGATTGAAATAATTCTAGCTTTTACCGAGCCTCTTGGGAAATCCAAGATTTACTGGCTAAAGTCCGATTTGAAAGATGAAATCGGACATTTACCAACGCTTCTGGTAAATCCTAAGATTTACCGGTAAATCTTAGCATTTACCACACTTCGGGGTTTTACAGTAATATATATATATATATATATATATATATATATATATATATATATATATACAAAACAAAACAAAATAAGCTGCCCTCTTTCTGAGGGTACCGGTATGGTCAGCCTCCTAATCTGCCAATTTCTGGTAATAATGTTTTTTTTTTTTAATTTATTTATTTTTAATTTTGTTTAAATTGTATACGAAAAATTCAAATACATTGAACAATTACAAATTAGGGGCGTATCTCAGGTGAGAGTGCAGCTTATTATTTTTATCTTTATTTTTTATATAAATGATGATGTATGATCCTTATTGATGATTTTAGAACAAGCGTGGATAAGTTCTTCAGTTCATCGTTTGTTAGTCCTTGTTCTATTAGTATCTTCACCGTTTTGTGATGGAGGACTCCTCTTGAGCCGAACAGTAGCCCCATAACTGTCCAGTCTCTCGTCGTATTTCTTTATGAAATAGGGGCACCAAGGTGCATTTCTGCTGTTCTTCTCCTGGTCCACCTATATATATATATATATATATATATATATATATATATGTATATATATATATTTGTCTGTTGCCGCTCTAGCGGTCGCAATTTTTGTTTGATCGGCACCAAACTCGATATTTAAACGTTATGTGAAAAGACAGATCAAGTTCGTTAATGGTTGAAATCGGACCAGTAGGAGGGGGGTTTAGAGGGGGATTTTCGAAAATCCGAAATATCTCCGTTACTATACGTTGGATCAAAAAGTTGTATTGAAACCAATTTTATTGCAAAGTAAATGTACTATAAATATTGTTATATTCATTAATTCTCTATCTTGAATATTAACCCAGATATTTGCATTTTTGAGTTTTCAGCCTTCAGCTAACCCTTACTTCTACTCATGTTAATTAAACAATACTCTGTTATGTAATAAACCACATTATTCGCAGCTTAAATACCATAAATTGTTTTCAAGAGACCTTTATATACGAGATAAATGCAAATACGTTATCATGACCCCGCCTTTCTTATGTTCCTGGACTTCTAAAATTGGATTGATTGAGATAAAATTATTCTGATCCATTATAAATTACAGTACTGTAGTACATAGTTTTCAATATAATTAATATGTTATTTTCCTTAATTCTTTTTCTTTCCTGTGAGATGTTGGCACACCTGTTTGTTTACATTTCAAGTGCTTCCCGTCTGGAGGTTTCTTATTATCGTTTGTATTTATTCACTTGATGTTGGCGGTGCTATTGTGCTGCAAGTATGTAGATTTATATATTGTTAAAAATCAGGAGGGGAAATCTGCTTAGTTTACGCAGCCCCTGCGGACAGATTTTTTTTTTTTTTTAAATTATTAACAAGTAGTGTCTATTTTCTATGGAAGGAGCAGGTATCGAAATTGTACAGTTATGATGGGAGTGAAGTTTTTCTTGCTTTTAAGTTACCTATTACCATTTAGTACAGTGTTAGGTGCCTAGTTTCAGGTTTTCCAGGTGCGAAAATTTGATTTCTGATATTAAACCAGTACATTAGTGTTTAATGATGGAATTAAGAAAATATAATAAAAATACAAGTGCTTACCGAAAACGTTAATTGAAATAGATTCCCAAGGTATAACTCAAGAGTAAGCAAAGGGGGCGAGGGATTCCTTTAGAGTGTATATATAGTCTTTGCAGACTTAGTTGATAGCAACATATGGTTTCCCTGCCAAGGTTCAGAGTTATCTGGGTCGCCGATTACAAAACAGCTGATCTCAGCCATATCAAGGTCTTCAGCACGATGGCTCTTGCGTGTATAAGGAAAAGTCATTTATAAATTTTAAAAATCGATTTGCATTACCAATAGAGATATATCATTTTGAAGAAATAACAATGAAGTCAAGATGCCCGTTGCTTTTTTTTTTTGTTACCTACTTGACGTAGACGTTATTCAACAACGAGTTTGGCTTCTCGTGAATATTATGGAACACAATTGAAAAATGAAATATTACGATTCTCTTTTAGTAATAAAATCATGAAATGTAAATGAATTCTTGTTCCAGTGAAGAGCCGTAAAAACACTAAGCATTTACATATTTACTCCAATATTATTTTCATAAACAGCAAATATAATTAATTCTCTGTAGGTTAAGTGTTATAGTTTTTCAAGAATGAACCTTTTCCGATTAAACTAGATGCCCCAATGAAACACTATATATTTCAACTAGTAAAAGAAATAAAGGTCTACCTTCGGAGAACATTATTTTTGTTTATTTGTAGTATATTTTTCTATTCTAATTCATCCTTAGAGACATCATACCTAATTAAGAAAATTCCGTCACGCAAGGGCTGCGTAAATTATGCAGATTTCCCACGTGAAGTTTTACAATAGAGAAATCTGCCTAATAATAACAGTAATAGTAAGGAATCTCTAAAACTATTCACGAAGGACGAATAGTTACGGAAACGGCCGCACTAGCTCTCGGCGGAGAGTCTCGAACATAGTTGACTCCTGCCGACCACACACACAATACAAATGCAAATAACTCGGTTAATATTCAAGATACAGAATAAATGTATAGAACAATATTTATAGTAAATTTAATTTGCAATAAGACTGATTCTATACAATTTTTCGATCCGACGCATAATAACGGAGATATTTTGAATTTTCCGAAAATCCCCACCTTTAAACCCCCCTCCCACTGGTCCGATTTCAGCCATTAACAAATTTGTTCTTTCTTTTTACATAAAACGATTAAACTCCGAGTTTGGTAACGATCAAACAAAAATTGCGACCACTAGAGCGTTAACAGACAAATATATATATATATATATATATATATATATATATATATATAGATATATATATAATTTTGAACGGACCTCATTTTCGTCATTTCCTGGGTAGGATCGAATGACATTTGAGGAAATTTTTCAAAACTCTCGTCATGAGTACGACCTCAGCAGCTGATTTCCCTCAAGGGAAATCTGCTAATACACAGAGTGAACTAATTATTGAAAACTATCGTGCAACATATTGTCATATAAGAACAAAAAATAATTTTTTTTTTTTTTTTTTATAAAGCTTAAAATATAAACAATAAAATAATTGACTCAAAAACAATTTTTAGCAGATTTCCCTTAAGGGAAATCAGCTATTGAGGTCGTACTCATGAAAAAACTTTTGAAAAATTGTCTCAAATGTCCATCGATCCTACCCAGGAGATGACGAAAAGAAAATGAGGTCCGTCAAAGTTTTATACATACATATATATATATATATATATATATATATATATATATATATATATATATATATATTTGTCTGTTAACGCTCTAGTGGTCGCAATTTGTTTTTGATCGTTACCAAACTTGGAATTTAATCGTTTTATGTAAAAAGAAAGAAAAAATTCGTTAATGGCTGAAATCGGACCAGTGGGAGGGGGGGTTTAGAGGAGGGGATTTTCGGAAAATTCAAAATATCTCCGTTATTATGCGTCGGATCGAAAAATTGTATAAAATTAATCTTATTGCAAATTAAATGTACTATAAATATTGTTCTATACATTTATTCTGTATCTTGAATATTAACCGAGATATTTGCATTTGTATTCTGCATTGGTCGGCAGCCAATGAGTTGTTTGGTACTTTCCGAAGACAGCTCTGGCGTCCGTTTTCGTAATCCCTTACTACTTACTACACTTGTTATTGGACAGATTTCTCTATTGTAAAACTTCACGTGGGAAATCTGCTTAGTTTACGCAGCCCCTGCGTGACAGACTTTTTTATTATTATATATGAGCTAACTATATAAATATGCATGTGTAATAAAAATTCTTGTAGGAACAAAACCAGAAATAAATCAGCCCGAAAAGGGATCAGATAACAGTTCCAATATATTTAGTATTTTCTGTGAGTCATAGAAAAATGTTTGATTGTTTTTTTTTTAACATAGAGCTTTAAGACTGGCAGAGATTTCACAATTGGTAAAAGGAAATGATAATTCAAGAGAGATATGAATTAAGATAAGAAGGAAAAATATTCTAAGGCAGGATGGACCAAAAGAAATTAAAACAACGAAATATAAGCAATAAAAAGGTCCGTCACGCAGGGGCTGCGTAAACTAAGCAGATTTTCCACGTGAAGTTTTACAATAGAGAAATTTCACGAGAGCCGAGCAGTTAATGAAACGGCCGAACTAGCTTTTGGCGGGAAAGACACTCCGTCCGTTAGCCGCCCAGATTAAATAAAAATGCAAATATCTCGGTTAATATTCAAGATAGAGAATAAATGTATAACAATATTTATAGTAAATTTAATTTTCAATAAGATTGATTCTGTAAAATGTTTAGATCTAACGTATAATAACGGAGATGTTTCGATTTTTCAAAAATCCTTCCCTCTAAACCCCCCCCCCCTCCCATTGGTCCGATTTCAGCCGTTAACGAACTTGATATTTCTTTTTACATAAAACAACTGAATATAATATAAAACTTTCGAAAATTCCTTCATGAGTACAACCTCAATAGCTGATTTCCCTTAAGGGAAATCTGCTAATAGTCAAAAACAAGCCAAGTGGAAACGGTAGCCAGCTGTTAATAATTTCAGTGTAATACAGCATCATAAGTTATTATTATTTATGTCCACTTTTTGCTACTGTGTCTAATTGTAGACTAACCTGTTATCTACAGGTCACCACTCTTCTCTAGCCAGTGTAGGACTAATGATTCAATTTATTGAGTTTGTAACTAAATACATTCCTCCAAAATTCAATAGAATGCATCGAAAAGCTTTTATATAGAAAATATCGCATTGGGTAAACGGGCAAACTAACATTCAGAAGATTATCTGGGTGCTTGAAGTATATTAAAAAGTTTACAGGAACTAATCCACAGGGAGGCGAACATATCCATAATTCCAATCACCAAATAAAATTAGGCTAACGTAATGCCCTAGCAGGAAAAAATTATCAGAGAAGCCATTCCGGTCGCAAATAGTCTTGACAATGTGCATTGAGATGATGAGGATAAACTCCCCCCGGACATATGATTCACTGTTAAATTATAACTGTAATTGATACTGTTAAAGCAAAGGGCTAATAATTACAGACTCCAATGAGGGACTCATGGATACGGAGAAACCAAATAAATAAGGTAGTAGTTTGATTAGCCAAACGTTGATTCAAAATACCATGACATGGTCAGTACCGGAATAACTCGAAAGGTAATAATAAATTATAGCGGTTATTCTACTTGTTTTATTATGAGCTTCCTGAAATCATGGTATAAACTTTCCAAACCCTTCGTGCTCATTCTAAAATACAATACAGTTTTATTATTTTTAAACTGAAATGTTACAAATACTGCCGTTAATGGACCCATGTGTTACTATAACCGTTATTATTATTATTATTATTTATTAACGTCCCCTATTTGCAACTAAGGCTATTTGGGAAGGGTTATCTACAGGTTACCACCCTTTTCTAGCTAGGGTGGGACTTAGGATTTTATTTAATGAATTTCGTCACTAAATAAATTCCCTTGTCCAGGCGGGAATCGAACTCGGCACTCTAGAATTCCCTATATTATATCTGCGTAACTCAGCACTTAACGACCAGTAATTACTAAATGAAAAATATTCCTCTATTTTTTCGGAAGTCTTTTCTAAATCAAGGGTAAGTGAGTTAATTTACATAAATTTTTCTCTCACTATCCTTATTAAGATACTCCCTCATTATAATTGTTCGCGCTAATTAAACGACCTAATATGCTAATATTTGACTCTTTAAATTCATTGCACTAGACGAGACTTTGAGTAAACTCCCTTTCTTCGAAGAAGGCACTTTCGTTCCGCTGAACGAACTGAAAAATGTAGTAAATAAATGGAGAAAGTTGGATTTTTGGGAGTGGAAAAGATTTGGCACTAAAGGTTGATTGCTTCTGCAATAGTGGGGTTTTTCATAAATAGATCATAGTTTCCTAAAATGTAACAGATAAGATTAAATGACTAATCCTGTTATCATCATTTTAAAATGAATATTGCACTCGTTTAAATATAAATAAAAAGCATGTGTCTCTTTCCAAGTATCATTAAAAGATAGATAAAATAATTTGCATGCCTTTAACTACATTTATCTTTTTTCAACAGAATTTCTATGAGATCTATATTGTAATTATTGCAGTTGTCGATTGACTTATATGGTTTCCGAGTTACAATCCCTTATCATGCTGAAAGACAGTTATACCTAAAAGGAAAGCCATTTTCCAAAATATTACATCCAAAGTTCTATGATTTTTCCAGCTGTTTTGTATTTGCATTTTTTGAATGAAACAAGTTTAAATTAAGGTACTACCTACTGAAGTGATATACTTGGAAAGAGACTGATAACTTCGAATTGGACTAATGGTAGAATTAATGACATATAACTACAGTATTAGGGCAGAAGAACTAGGAAAAAAAATAGAACTACTTGAATTGGGTAATTTGCTAGAACTCTTGATTTTCTCTGTTTGCCATTTAGTAGTGGCACTGTTATGTCCTTGGTATGAAGGAAATTTCGTCCTTATGTATGTTCGAAATACAATATATTTGGGTGCGTCTGAATTTATAAATATTATCTCATCTTCTCCTTTTAAGTAAATGCTTCATTAAAAAAAAAAAAAAAAAAAATAAAAAAAAAAAAAAAAAAAAAAAAAAAAAACATTGTTTAGCTGTCCCGCAATCGTATATAGATTTAACACCGGTAACTATAGGATTAAACATATCTATGTTACGATAGTTTAATGTGTCTAAAAAATCTGAAAAAAAGGACTCAAGTTATTCTTAGTACAGTGATTCTTAAAAAAGTGATATACACAAACGAAAAAGTATTCATTGTTTGGTTAATTTTAGTAATAGAGATTCAATAAGTAAACATAATTGTAAAGCAAAGTTCGAAAATTAAACGAAAGTTAAGTAGAAATAAAACTGGATGCGCACAGCAGAGAATGGAGTCTCCATAAAAACTGCTTATACATTCTTTTAACTTGTAACGAGCAGGGCCAACCGGTCACAGGAGAGGGGGATGCTAACTCGGAAGGTTATAGGATGGTTGCATGGAGGTCACAAAAGCAATTGCTGGACGCTGTGATTATCTGACATCATCAATAGCAATAACGCAATTCCAAGCAACCGATAGTCACAACACTAATTTATTATATTCTTTGCTTTAATCATTGAACCATTGTAAATTATAACAGTCATTTTTAATTTGAGTTCCTATATTTTATTACCAATTCTCCAAGGATAATGTTTAAAACTGTACATGAAAAATATTTCATAGAACTGTAATTTTCATTTCATCTATTTTTAGCAGATTTCCCTTAAAGGAAATCAGCTGTTGAGGTAGTACTCATGACGCGATTTTCGAAATTTTTCCTCAAATTTCCATCGATCCAACCTAGTAGATGACGAAAATGAGGTACGTTCAAAATTGTGTGTGTGTGTGTGTGTGTGTATATATATATATATATATATATATATATATATATATATATATATATATTTGTCTGTTATCGCTCTAGCGGTCGCAATTATTGTCTAATCGTTACCAAACTCGGTATAGTTACTATAGGTCGGATCGAAAAAATGTATGAAATCCATCATATAGAAAATTAAATGTACTATAAATATTGTTATATACATTTATTCTCTATCTTGAATATTAACCGAGATAATTGCATTTTTCAGTTTTCATCCTTCAGCAAACCCCCACTTCTACTCATGTTACATAAACAATGCTCGGTTACGTAATATACTAGATCATTCAAAGCTCAAATACCAAATATTGTTTTCAAGAGACTTTTATTATACGAGATACACGAAAATATGTTCTGGTGACCCCCCGCTCCTTCTTTAGTTTTTGGACTATTTAAATTTGATTAATTGAGATAAAAATTATTCTGATTCATTATAAATTATATTACTAGATATAGTAAATAGTTTCTAATCAAATTAATACGTTATATTCAGATGTATTACAGTAATTGTTTTTCTTTCCATTAAGAAGTTGGCTGAACTGTTTGTTTACATTTCGGATGATTTCCTTCGGGAGGTTTCTTATTATTGTTTGTATTTATTCACTAAATATTCAAGGTGGTGTTGTGTTACCGGTATGTAGGTTTATCTATTGTTAAATCCCACGCGGGAAATATACTTAGTTTACGCAGCCCCTGCGTCACAGACTTTTTTTTATATTTACAATGTACAGTATAATAAGAAATTTATAATTTATGTTTTTAATTCCGTGTCGACTACTTCTAAAACATCCGAAAACGACTAATCAAAAGTGGATGGAACTTGATATATGTTTAGTATGTGGACTACATTAATATTGTAATGAACCAGACTATTTGTAAGAGAGAAAATGAAGAAACATTATTACAGTACACGATAAATACATACAGTTAATTTTGTTAATTTAAAATAATTTTTGTTTTTACAAAGCCTAATGAAGAAATTAAGCTAAGCCAACAATTAAATGGCGTAGATTTTAATTAAGCTCTTTGTAGGTATATATTTTCAATTCCTCTGTATCGATCCTTTGTTTTTTCTCCCCTCGACACTTTCTCTGGTATACCTGTCTTTCATTTATTTTATCATGTTTTTTTTTTAATTACGTCTAGATAAAATAGTCATATTAGCTTTTCGAGCTTTTTATTTGATTTGATTTTTGCTTTTTAAAATTTACTTCTTTTTACGTTCTTCCGTTTTTACGTTGATACGTTGTTTTTACCACTTTTAGTAGTTTAGTATTATATTTTAACTTTGTATCTGTTCAATAGATAGCTGTGACTTTTTAAATAATGTTAGTTCCTCCCTTTTCTGTGATATATTATTCATTAAAAGTTTTATATTAAATTATTTATTATTTATGTACGTCCACTTTTTCCAACTAAGACAAATTTCTACAGGTTACCACCCTTTTCTTGCCAAGGTTTGGGACTAAGGATATAAGTTTTAATGTTCACCTTTAACTTGTATTTTAATTTCTGTTTTTTCCATTTGAAGCTAAGGATGTTTTGTATGTAATGAACAATTGAAATACTGTTGGTTACTTGATATTCAATGGGTTTTTTGTGTCATTAGGCAATGAAGATGAAGCTATTGTTCTGAAAGTGCACTCTGTCTAAATAATAATATTGTGGTTAAAACGGGCTTACTTTGTACATCCCAATTAATTGATGTTTTTTTTATAAAAGGCAAAGAACATAATTTATCATATTATGACAACTAAAGATATCTTTTTAGACTTAATTTTATTAGCAGATATCCCTCAAGTGAAATCAGCTATTGAGGTTGTACTCACGACGGAATTTTCGAATTTTTTCTTCAAATGTCCATCGATCCTACCTAGTAGATGACGAGAATGAGGTCCGTTCAAAACTGTATATATATATCTATATATATATAAAATTGTAACCTCTGTCTGTACATTGATTTTTTTCACGAAATTTTACGATAACTTTTCGTTTCACATGTCATAGACACCATAACTGGATTTTGTTTCTTTGGTGTCTGTTTGTTTGTTTGTTTGTTTATTTGTTTGTTTGTTTATTTGTTTGTTTGTTTGTTTGTTACCTTTTCACGCATAAACGGCTGAACCGAATTTTATGAAACTTGGTATGTATATTACTACTAACCCAACTTAGACTTTAGGCTATATTAATATCCTCTGAGACGAACAGGAGTGGGGGTTATAAGGGAAGCCAGAAATTAAAAATAGCGATATTTCGATTCCTATTGGTTTTTCGGCAAATATGCACATAACAAAAGTTATTTATTTTGATATTTAGAGTAACTTTTGTTTATACACTTTCGTCGTATACCGAGTTATAAACGAGATATACGCTAAAACCTATAGAGGAAGTGAACTATTTTATATGGCACAAAAGACTCAACCGAACTAAACCAAACTCGGTATGTGAATTAGCACTAAAGCCTTCCTTATAATAAGCCATACTAACATTTCTAGGAACGGGCAGGAGTGGGGGTTATAAGGAAGGCCTGAAATTAATAATAGTGATATTTCGTTTCCTATTGCATTTTCGGCAAATATGCACATAACAAAAGTTGTTTATTTTGTTATTTAGAGAAACTTTTTTCATATACACTATCGTCATATACCGAAGTATAAAGGCGTTATACGCTAAAAATTATAGCGGGAGTCAACAATTTTATTTGGCACAAAAGACTCAACCGAACTAAATAAAACACTCAGTATGTGTATTAGCACTAACGCCTTCCTTATAATAAGCCATACTATTTCTAGGGACGGGCAGGAGTGGGGGTTATAAGGGAGGCCTGAAATTAAAAATAGTGATTTCCTATTGGGGTTTCGGCAAATATGCACATAACAAAAGTGGTTTATTTTGTTATTTAGAGAAATTTGATCAACACTTCTTTTCAATATGAACTACCAGGCACCTCAAATGAAAAAAAAAATTCAAGTGTATGTCAATATTTTCTCATTAATAATTCAAATCTATGCATAATGCACAGGGAACGGGAAATATGACAATATGCAGGACAGTGAAGTCTTACATCAAAAAATAATTTTATTATTAACAAATCCACAGAAACGACGGGTGTTAACCCTAAACACTGGGACGGGTAAATGTCAAAATATTGTGCAAAGTAAAGCCTTGCCAAAAATATACCACCACCATTCAGCCTCAAATGAATTCCCGAGCGAAGCCGGGTATCTGAGCTAGTATATATATATATATATATATATATATATATATATATATATATATATATATATATGTATATTTGTCTGTTACCGCTCTAGCGGTCGCAATTTTTGTTTGATCGGTACCAAACTCGATATTTAGTCGTTTTATGTAAAAAGAAAGATCAAGTTCGTTAACGGCTGAAATCGTACCAGAGAGAGGGGAGAATTTTCGAAAATTCAAATCCGCCATAATTCCGTCCTTCTAATCCTCCTGGTGGAATATTCAAATGTATTCTTAATTTTTGTTATTTTATTTATGTCTAGATCACATGCAACTTAATTTTTGTAGAGTGAGGGCTTTTGACTGCATTTGCTCTCCGAAATCAACCGACAAAGTTTACCTTTTATCTTATTGCAAATTAAATTTACTATAAATATTGTTATATACATTTATTCTGTACCTTGAATATTAACCGAGATATTTTCATTTTTATTAAATCTGGGCGGCTGACTGGGGGACGGGTGACTTTCCCGCCAAAAGCTAGTTCGGCCGTTTCCTTAACTGCTCGACTCTCGTGAGATTTCTCTATTGTATAATTTCAAGCTGGGAAATCTGCTTAGTTTACGCAGCTCCTGCCTCATGGACTTTTACTTAAAACCATGAGATAAGTTGCTGATATTGGTTTTAGTTTTATAGGATAGATCATCAGAGGTCATATGAGTAGGTCTACAATTGAAGATGGAATGTCAGTTCACAACACATGTTTTAGTGGTTTCAAAACCATCCTGATGTTAAAGTTGACCTGTAGCCCAAATCAGTGCTACTCCTTAATTTATTTATGTTTAACATTACATTTATTATTTAAGTAGAATAGTCTGCACTATCCACACAGGTATGAATTATTAACATATTATTATTTGTTAAAAAACTAAATCAAATTAAACTCCTCTGAATATACTTTGTAAATTAGTTTTAGGTAAGTAGAGGGAAATGTAAGTTTTAGTGACGCATTCTTAGTTATTTCATACATTTATCAGCATTTTTCCTTCAATTTATACATATAAATTTTTGAGCTAACTAAGTATTTATATTTACAGTTTTTTGGAATTGCATCATTGCTTAAAAAAAAATCAGTTTCATTGACAATGTGCAACTGATTAATTGTGTATATTGTGTGAATAGCTCAAGAGTGTTTTCTTTGTGATATGCATTTTTATCAATAGGACCGTTGCATATATATATATATATATCTATATATATATAAAATTGTAACCTCTGTCTGTACATTGATTTTTTTCACGAAATTTTACGATAACTTTTCGTTTCACATGTCATAGACACCATAACTGGATTTTGTTTCTTTGGTGTCTGTTTGTTTGTTTGTTTGTTTATTTGTTTGTTTGTTTATTTGTTTGTTTGTTTGTTTGTTACCTTTTCACGCATAAACGGCTGAACCGAATTTTATGAAACTTGGTATGTATATTACTACTAACCCAACTTAGACTTTAGGCTATATTAATATCCTCTGAGACGAACAGGAGTGGGGGTTATAAGGGAAGCCAGAAATTAAAAATAGCGATATTTCGATTCCTATTGGTTTTTCGGCAAATATGCACATAACAAAAGTTATTTATTTTGATATTTAGAGTAACTTTTGTTTATACACTTTCGTCGTATACCGAGTTATAAACGAGATATACGCTAAAACCTATAGAGGAAGTGAACTATTTTATATGGCACAAAAGACTCAACCGAACTAAACCAAACTCGGTATGTGAATTAGCACTAAAGCCTTCCTTATAATAAGCCATACTAACATTTCTAGGAACGGGCAGGAGTGGGGGTTATAAGGAAGGCCTGAAATTAATAATAGTGATATTTCGTTTCCTATTGCATTTTCGGCAAATATGCACATAACAAAAGTTGTTTATTTTGTTATTTAGAGAAACTTTTTTCATATACACTATCGTCATATACCGAAGTATAAAGGCGTTATACGCTAAAAATTATAGCGGGAGTCAACAATTTTATTTGGCACAAAAGACTCAACCGAACTAAATAAAACACTCAGTATGTGTATTAGCACTAACGCCTTCCTTATAATAAGCCATACTATTTCTAGGGACGGGCAGGAGTGGGGGTTATAAGGGAGGCCTGAAATTAAAAATAGTGATTTCCTATTGGGGTTTCGGCAAATATGCACATAACAAAAGTGGTTTATTTTGTTATTTAGAGAAATTTGATCAACACTTCTTTTCAATATGAACTACTAGGTACCTCAAATGAAAAAAAAAATTCAAGTGTATGTCAATATTTTCTCATTAATAATTCAAATCTATGCATAATGCACAGGGAACGGGAAATATGACAATATGCAGGACAGTGAAGTCTTACATAAAAAAATAATTTTATTATTAACAAATCCACAGAAACGACGGGTGTTAACCCTAAACACTGGGACGGGTAAATGTCAAAATATTGTGCAAAGTAAAGCCTTGCCAAAAATATACCACCACCATTCAGCCTCAAATGAATTCCCGAGCGAAGCCGGGTATCTGAGCTCGTATATATATATATATATATATATATATATATATATATATATATATATATATGTATATTTGTCTGTTCCCGCTCTAGCGGTCGCAATTTTTGTTTGAGCGGTACCAAACTCGATATTTAGTCGTATTATGTAAAAAGAAAGATCAAGTTCGTTAACGGCTGAAATCGTACCAGAGAGAGGGGAGAATTTTCGAAAATTCAAATCCGCCATAATTCCGTCCTTCTAATCCTCCTGGTGGAATATTCAAATGTATTCTTAATTTTTGTTATTTTATTTATGTCTAGATCACATGCAACTTAATTTTTGTAGAGTGAGGGCTTTTGACTGCATTTGCTCTCCGAAATCAACCGACAAAGTTTACCTTTTATCTTATTGCAAATTAAATTTACTATAAATATTGTTATATACATTTATTCTGTACCTTGAATATTAACCGAGATATTTTCATTTTTATTAAATCTGGGCGGCTGACTGGGGGACGGGTGACTGTCCCGCCAAAAGCTAGTTCGGCCGTTTCCTTAACTGCTCGACTCTCGTGAGATTTCTCTATTGTATAATTTCAAGCTGGGAAATCTGCTTAGTTTACGCAGCTCCTGCCTCATGGACTTTTACTTAAAACCATGAGATAAGTTGCTGATATTGGTTTTAGTTTTATAGGATTGATCGTCAAAGGTTATATGAGTAGGTCTACAATTGAAGATGAAATGTGAGTTCACAACACACGTTTTTAGTGGTTTCAAAACCATCCTAATGTTTAAGTTGACCTGTAGCCCAAATCAGTGCTACTCCTTAATTTATTTATGTTTAACATTACATTTATTATTTGTATACGTAAATTTATTATTTAAGTAGAGTATTCTGCACTATCCACACACTTATGAATTATTAACTTATTATTATTGTTAACATTTTTGTAAAAAACTAAATCAAATTAAACTCCTCTGAATATACTTTGTAAATTAGTTTTAGGTAAGTAGAGGGAAATGTAAGTTTTGGGGATACATTCTTAGTTATTTCATATATTTATCAGCATTTTTCCTTCAATTTATACATAAAAATTACTGAGCTAACTAAGTATTTATGTCTACAGTTTTTTTGCAATTGCATCATAAAAAAATCAGTTTCATTGACAATGAGCAACTGATTAATTGTGTATATTGTGTGAATAGCTCAAGAGTGTTTTCTTTGCGATATGAATTTTTATCAATAGGACCGTTGCATATATATATATATCTCTATATATATATATATATATATATATATATATATGTCTGTCTGTATGTATGTATATATATATATATATATATATATATATATATATATACTGTACGTGTGTATGTCACTGAACTCCTCCTAAACGACTGGACCGATTTGAATGATTTTTTGTAAGCGTTTGGGTGACGCCCTAGATGGTTTAGATTTACAAATCAGCCCGGAAGATGGAGCAGGAGTGGGGGTTGTAAGGGAGACCTAAAATTAAAAATAGCGATATTTCGTTTCCTATTGGGTTTTCACAATATGCACAGAATAGAAGTTGTTTATTTTGTTATTAAGGGGAAACTTTGTTATATTCACTTTTGTCGCATAACAAAGTATAAACGAGATATAGTAGAGTAGCTTTTGTTTTATACATAATATTTTTAAATTTAATATCCTAATCCTAATCGCTTGAAATATCATGCAGGACAACGTCTGTTGGGTCCGCTAGTATATATATATATATATATATATATATATATATATATATATATATATATGTACACATACATATATACATATATACATATATCATTTTTTATTTATGTACACATGTATTTGCCTAATGCACTGCGCCCTAGATTATTTGAATGCTAAAGTTTGTATACGATTTCTTTCAAGAACTATGTATATTAAATATATGACATTCGTATAAATCTTCTATTTGTTTTGCAATTTCAAGTATGTTATTTGTTTTAATTTATTCTTTACCCCAGTTTTTATGATTCAATCGTCTATATAGTATATGCAAGGTTAAATAATAATTAATGTATACCTCTATTAATCTAATTCTAGCTCTGTAGTACTTACTTTTTTCAAAATTCACACTTCACCCGCCAAAATACGTGTGACATATTCTTACTTGCAGTAGAGTTTAATAGCAAACGTTCTTGTTTTGAAATTTTGTTTTTCCACATCAAGGCATACCATTGATACTGACTGGCAAATAGAATGTGGAATAATTGTGTACCCAAGATTTTTAGTAATTGGTTCAGTTCATTAGTATTACAGCATTGCCTATCATAATATTCTTATAATATTATTTTGTGAAAACAAACATTTCCTTTCATAGCGTTTATCGTTAATCTACCCTTTCTTCTCTAAAATATATTCTTCAATGTGGGAATGGTATACAATTGGTTGCTTTCGAAGAAAGTGATTTATGAATATTCAGAGAATCATTTATTTCCATCAGCAGGAATTCAACAATAATGAAAGCTTTGGAGCACCATGTGTTTATAAATAAGTAGCTTTGAATTCATAGAATGCCTTCTTAGTTGCTTGTTACTGTAACGCAGTTTCCGAATTCGCAACACAAAATGACATAAAATATATTTATGTATTTCATTATAATTCTATTTGAGATTATTCATGACATTCTACTTTGTCACTGTTATTTCACAAATTTGTATCTAAAGGTGATTTGTTTTATACTACGAACTTTAGTAATTCCAATTTTTATGAATCAGTGCTTGACATTCAATAGTGAGTGTTAATAGTCCAAGTTCAGGAGATTCAGTTTGTCAATAAAGGAATTATTTCTTCACATCACGAAATTTCTGAAATGGGAAAGCTCAATTTTAGAACAAAATTTCTAATAAACAAAGTAACTTTAATTAGGTTGTTGAATCCGAGGAATTTGAACAACCTTAATAACGTTAGCAAGAAAAATAATATTCGAGTGACTTAAAAAAGATTTAACACAGACAATTTATATCAATGCATATTCTTCTAAAGTTTCCTGTAACAATTACAAATGAACAAAGTTAAAATAAGAACTTCTTCATCCAAAGCGTTTCTCAGAAATGACGAAAATAATATTGTATCTCCAGAGAATGATTTCGGAGAAATGCTATTAAACCTAGTCTTATATCATTGATTACATTATGGTATTTCGTATACAATAATTAATTATAAACATTATAATAACAATAAAAAAAATAATAAAAAGAAAAGAATTAAAGACATACGTAAACATTACATATATCTATATACATTAGGTGTAGATCTAAAAAATGGTGTCCAGTTCTTTAATAAATGCACTAAATCCCTTGTTGAATTTGAATGAAAGTTCGCTTCTCAAAAAAGTTTTAATGGTCTGTTTAGACAGTTTAGAGTATGTAAAAACTTGTGCGTTAAAATTAACATTAAAATTGGATTATCGGAGTATTTATTTAATACATAAAGAATTTATGATTACAAATACATTACAAAATACAATTATATTTTTCTTAGGTGGGGGATTTGATTTGAAATCCACAATCTCGGATGTAAAGTACATGGCGTAATCCTGTACTTTACACCTTGATTTCCAAAATAATTGCAATATTAATTATGAATTATATTACATAGGAACTCTTCATTTTCATACTTTACAGTTAGTTTCTGACCTCTTCGCTGGAAACTCTTTTGGCAGTCTTTACTCCAGCGGTGTCTGTAGTGTACCCACTATGTTTCTCCGATTTTATATTCGGTTTCAGCAAGCGGTAATACCAAGAGCGGGTTCTTGTCGCTTGCTTCTTGTAGCAGCTGCAACGTATTCCACCTGACGAAGCCCGTCTTATAAATGCATTGGGAACACTACAAACACCGCTAAGACCGTGTCCTAGAGCAGACATATTTTAAGGCTGTTTGAACACAGCTAAAAATAAATCTGTCAAACGGAGACGCTCAGTTAAATATGAGACCATCGAGGGCTTTCTGCGAAAAGGCGAAGTCTTCTATCCAGGTTATGTAGTGCGATATCCTGGTGGAAACGTCCGGGGCGTTGGGAAGACCGCAGAAGTTCCCGAAGGAAAGGATTCCAATTTGTGTCTTGAGACATTCGTTAATGCTGTTGAATACCACTGGCCCTCCTGAGTCTCCCTGTCCATGAACAAAACAAAAAATTATAGTGATACATTTTACATATGAGCTTAATAGTTAATTTTATTTAATTAAAATAAATGACAAGTAATTCCATGGTGGTCAGGATAGAACGAAGATACAGCTCAATGCGTTTGTAGTATTTATTTTTCCTCAAATTTTCTCAAAATATTGAAATTAGAATCATTCACACATAGGCTTCCATAGACAATGACAAATGTACTTGCGACTCACAGACAACACAAACGTTTTTACATATGCTTTATGACTGTTTAACATTTAATCAAAATAGATCAAATTTAATAATGAACATAAAAGGAGATAATTGGCCAGAACCACCTCATATTATATTTAACAAATATAATAAAGAACTTATAAAGTTTATCAAAAGCATAGATATGGATGTAGCAATAAAACATTATAAATTTAAGTTGATTGTGAGGACTGGGAATCATAATTCAATATATTTACCTTACATAGACTCGCAAATTAAACATCGGTTGAGTTTAACATTAATTGATTTTCTCTCTTTTTGTTCTTATTTTATTTATTTATTTTTTTCATTTCATTTACTAATTTTATTTGTAATTATCTTACTTATTTTAATACATTATTTTATTTTAATTTTATATTATATTTTTGTAGATAGTTGATTAACGTGTATATATTGTAAAAAAAAAAATTATTAAATCATACATGTAATATGCCGTGTGGCAATGGAACATGTATTCAAATAAATAACTCTTTATTGGGTTACTATGAGAAAAAAAAATAGGCTTCCATAGAATCCAATTGAATCGGACCTTTGTACGAAAGACATTCCTTTGTAATTCTATGATTTATTCACTATTCTAACTGAGGAATGTGTTTTTTTTGTCTTCGTTTTTTAAGTTGTGTATTATCCGACCTATACGTTGTGTCGAACTATACGTACGGCCCTTTGTCATTGTCTTTATACATTAGTAATGAGCAGGAACAAAATTTCGAAATTTGGCATAATTTAAATATAGTTACTTTTAATCATTGCTAATAGTCACTGAGGAATAATTAATGGTTAGAGAATAGAAAGTGAAGAAGCCAATAATGCCAGAGTGAATAAAGAATATGTGATTGCCTGGTACTTCTCTGACCAAGTGTAATATCACGAATATAAATAAATGTGTTATCTGAAAGCAGATTGTGAAGTTAAAGGAAAAGTGCGATGAATGAATATTTTCATTGCTTATTAAAATTTAACAATTTTATAGCAAGGGTTCAGCAATATTTTATGATTACTTTTTTTTTTAATCTTTATTTAATATAAACATAAACAGAGAATTCATTTAAAAATAAAAACTATATACAATAATTACTATAGAAAAAAACATAAAACATTTATTTTATTTTAATAATTATATTGTCTGCATTCTTTTCCCCCTGGCGTAAAGACTTCTAAGTATGAAATCATATATGCAGTTTATTTTATTCATTTCCATAAGGTCAAACCGATTATCCATGGATTGCTGTGGAATGTTGAGACTTTTCTGGAGATGGTTTCTTCTCTCTCCTAAAACAGGGCTTAAGGATGAAGCGCGTAACGGTGTCTTGGCTATCTTCGCAAAGGGGGCATGACTTTTCTGGATTGAATGTGTAAATTGCCCTGCCAAATAATAATCTTTGATTTTTTGTACCTTATAAGCGGATTTGAGATATAACTTTGGTCGTAAAAAATGGCACATTTTAGTACAGGTACTCCTCGCCTCTGCCAAGAGAGCTATTTCTTCTAAAGTACTGGCTGTTTAAAACTCTTTCAATATCTAACGAGACTAAATGGTTCACGAGAGATTCTAAATAAGTATTTATTTTTCCATTAGTATTTTCCGCCCTTTCCAATTTCACCAAGTTTCCTCCTATGCGCTCAAAATACCCTCCCAGTTCATTCGCCCAATTAAATGGCATTGAATAATTGGCAGATAATTCCTTTAGGCGAATGTGACACAGTCTTGAAAAATCATCAGCCGACTTCTCTTGTAGACCCTTCCACCAATTCAAGATCATCTTGAAAATTTTCAGTCGGGTGCGTGTACGGTTAAATTCTATTCTAATGTAAGCATTAGGAGTGCTTCTTTTTTAAAGGAAAAGTGTGATAGCCTCGGAAGGACACGTGGTGTAAGCACAAATGCTTAGATAATATGGTTACTGTACCTCACTAACAGATGTGCATGAACATAATTAATCTTTGTTTCTTTGGAGCTAAATGTGTGGAAAAGCTTGAGGTGACTCTTAAAAAGTCCGTCACGCAGGGGCTGCGTAAACTAAACAGATTTCCTTCGTAAAGTTATACAATAGAGAAATCTCTATATGAGTGCCAAAAAGATACGGAAACGGTCGACCTAGCCTTCGGCGGGAACGATTAGAAGGGACTATAGCTCGTCCGTTACACTTAATAAAAATGCAAATATATCGGATAATATTCAAGATAGAGAATACATGTATATTACAATAGTTATAGTAAATTTAATTTGAAATGACTGGTTCTATTAAAATTTTTCGATCTGGCGTATAGTAAGGGAGATATTTTGAATTTTCGTAATCCCCCTCTAAACCCCCCTCTACCACTAGTCCAATTTCAGCCGTTAACGAACTTGATCTTTCTTGTTACATAAAACGATTAAAGACCGAGTTTCGTTACGTTTGAACAAAAATTCCGATCACTGTGTTAACAGACAAATATATATATATATATATATATATATATATATATATAGTTTTTAACGGACCTCATTTTCGTCATCTCCTGGGTAGGATCGATGGACATTTGAACATTTTTTCGAAAATCGCGTCATGACCTCAATGGAATTCCTTAAGGGAAATCTGCTAAAAGAGATAGGTGGAGAAAAGTAGAGAGAGCCGAAAGGCACAAGTCCAACAACCACTTGGCTGCTCGTCTGAATGCCACTCTCTCTGTGAAAGAATGATGAGTACTGCTAGAGGTAATACAGCTGACGAACTAAGCGGGAACGCATTGCAGCTTTTGAATTTGGCGGGAAGAAATTTACATTTGAAATAGTGTAAAGTCACATTCACAAACTTTTTTCTTCGCCGTTTTCTGGAGGCTTAAATAAGTAAATAGAGTCTAGTACTATACGTCTTTTTTATGGCACTCTTTTTGTGGAACAATGGAATGTTCTCATTCTCTAGGGTGTAGAAAGACACTTACAGAATATTGAAAATCAATATTTTCTGACATATGGTCGAATGTAGTTGACATTTTATCCCCCGCCCCTTATCCTACAACCGGAGTATTTGTATATTCTTTGTTTTATCCAAATCTCATAGAAAATGCGTGACCAGTAGTCTCAAAACATTGTAGGTTCCATCATTGACGTACAATATTTGTGATTATTCCGCCAGATATATTTTCGAATGTATGATTATTATTTTACTTTAAAATTTAAATAACAAATAAAATATTACCCTTTTATAATACCATTCCAAAAAGAAGAAATGCTTATGACTTAATTACGAAAACCCAATAAACTACTTTTCTGAGTTATATGCGTTACCTTGTCTAACGTCCGCCATAATTCCGTCCTTCTAATCCTCCTGGTGGAATATTCAAATGAATTCTTAATTTTTGTTAATGTCTAGATCTAGAGTTACGGCTCTCCTTCATGACTGCATTTGCTCTCCGAAATCAACCGACAAAATTTACCTTTTAGCAGATTTCCCTTAAGGGGATTCAGCTATTGAAGTCGTACTTATGACGCGATTTTAGAACAATTTCTTCAAATGTCCATCGATCCGACCCAGGAGATGACGAAAATGAGGTCCGTTCTAAATTATATATATATATAAATAAATATATATATATATATATATATATATATATCTGTATATATAAAAATAAATATTACAGTAAACATGTAACACTGTATAAATGAGTCAAGATATAATTAAAACCATTACCAAAATCATGATTTATTATGGAGTAATCAATGAAAAGGAGTGCTTCTACTCACCAAACATGCTCCTTTGCTGCCATCACTTGTGCCAGCGCAGAACATGCTCTGAGAATCAATGCCCCTTGGAGTTCTAGGCGGCTTTATTGGATACAGCTCTTTACAATCCTCGTCTTTAAATATCTGGACTCCCGCTTCAAGAAGCTTGTCACTTTGAGCTTCAGCTGAAAAAAAAAAAAAAATTGAACAATAAAGTCAGTTGATATTCAATTTCTTTATCAGCATTGTTTCTTGTGTATCAATGTTTATTTTTTGATTATAAGGCTAATTGGGGCTGGATATCTATGGGTTACAAACCTTTTCTAGATGGGAATCACTAAAAATACATTTCCCATGGCCAGGTGAGAATCGATCTCACGATTTATCAACCAACTCTATATTTACCAACTGAGATTAAGACTAGCCCCTTAACTCACATAGCTAACCTAAGTCCCCTAGGATTGCTCTGCATATTGAAAACTAATCCTAGCCACATATACATACTGCTCTACATGGAGTTAAGTCCACCCGAATTTTACACATCGTTATTTCTAAATAAATTAAAACAATTCGGTAGTGCTTAATTTTCGAAAAACAAATCCTTCATAAGGATTCTATTCAGAAAAAAATAACAATATGGATATTAGCATTATTTAATATTTATAATGAAGGAACAATGGGCACGATTTTGGACAATCGACTCGCTAAGGGTGCAAACTGAGGAAATAAAACCAGAGTAGAAGGCACCGATACAAAAAACAGGTTGGTAACTCAGAATAACTTGGGAAATCTCTGAGAAGGTTAGAGGTTGGCTAGAAAACAGAGAGGCAAATCGACATCCGGTGGGAAATTCTCCGAGAAGGTTAGAGGTCTGCTAGAAAACATAGGGTCGTCTCAGCAACGCTTGGATTGCTCCCAATTCTCTGAGGAGGTTAAAAATCGGCTAGAAAAAAGAGGGACAACTCAGCAATCTGCTGGAAATTCTCTGAGGAGGTTAAAAATCGGCTAGAAAAAAGAGGGACAACTCAGCAATCAGCTGGAAATTCTCTGAGGAGGTTAAAAATCGGCTAGAAAACAGAGGGACAACTCAGCAATCTGCTGGAAATTCTCTGAGGAGGTTAAAAATCGGCTAGAAAAAAGAGGGACAACTCAGCAATCTGCTGGAAATTCTCTGAGGAAGTTAAAAATCGGCTAGAAAAAAGAGGGACAACTCAGCAATCTGCTGGAAATTCTCTGAGGAGGTTAAAAATCGGCTAGAAAAAAGAGGGACAACTCAGCAATCTGCTGGAAAGTCTCTGAGGAGGTTAAAAATCGGCTAGAAAAAAGAGGGACAGCTCAGCAACCTGCTGGAAATTATCCGAGAACTCAGCATTACGTGGGAAATTCCCTGAAAAAGTTAGAGCCCTGCTAGAAAACAGAGGGTCACCTCTGTATCCCGAGATAAATTCTAAATTCTCTGAGAAGGTTAGACGCATCCTAGAAATGGTTGCTCCCTGGAATGCCCAATAACAGGTACATAATGGATCTACTTCACTAGTATGTGTATGCATTGTGTAGCATCTCATGTGTAGGGCAAAGTGGAAGAAAATTTAAAAACCAAATACTATGGCATTTAAGAAAAATAAAGAGCTCTTTCAAAATAGGCTGTCACCATCTTACAATAAAATACGAGGTAGTTAACTACTTTCATAAAGGGAAGGAAATGGTATTTGTTGGAAAAGGTGAGAATCAGGAGTTTTGTTGAACAACAATAATATCATCGTAAGAAGTGTTAATAGCGTGCTTGAGTTTTGTAAATGCGTTTACCGAATGTTTTCTGTTCGATGCACTTAGTGAAAGTGTACTCCTGTATGTATCAGAAATATGGGGCCCTGGTTATTCGGCTGTGATTGAGAAAGCTCAATTAAACTACTTTAAATGGCTTATGTGTCTCCCTAAAAACACTCCTAATGCTTACATTAGAATAGAATTTAACCGTACACACACCTGACTGAAAATTTTCAAGAGGATGTTGAATTGGTGGAAGGCTCTACAATAGAAGTCGGCAGATGATCTATCAAGACTGTTTTACATGCGCCTAAAGGAATTATCTGCCAATTATTCAATGCCATTTAATTGGGTGAATGAACTGGAATGGTATGTTAAGCGCATAGGAGGAAACTTGGTGGAATTGGAAAGGGCGGAAAATATTAATGGAAAAATAAATACTTATTTAGAGGCTCTCGAGAACCATTTAATCTCGTTAGATATAGAAAGAGTTTTAAACAGCTTTTGCCGAGGCGAGGAGTACCTGTACCAAAATGTGCCATTTTTTAAGACCAAAGTTATATCTCAAATCCGTTTATTAGGTACAAAAAATCAAAGATTGATAGTTGGTAGGACAATTTACATATTCAATCCAGAAAAGCCATGCCCCCTTTGCAAAGATAGCCAAGACACCGTTTCGCACTTCATCCTTACATGCCCCGTTTTAGCAGAGAGAAGAAACCACCTCCTGAAAAGTCTCAACATTCCACAGCAATCCATGGATAATTTGTTTGACCTTATGGAAAAGAATAAAATAAACTACATATATGTTTTCATATTTAAAGGTCTTTACATCAGAGGGGGAAAAAAAAAAAAAAACAATATAATAATTAAAATAAAATTAATGTTTTATGTTTGTTTTTTTATAGTAATTATTGTATATAGTTTTTGTTTTTTGTTAATTTTTTTAAAAGAATTCTCTGTTTATGTTTATATAAAGAAAAGATAAACGAAAAATGTAATTAGGAACATGGGCTGAACCCCTGCTATAAAATTGTAAAATTTTTATAAGCAATAAAAATATTCATTCATTCATTCATTCAAATGCGTTTACCGAGTAAGCCCTCAGTCTTGCAACAAATCCTGAATGAGCACTGAGAAACTTTATTATATGGTAAACTCACTATTTATTCTTTAACTCCTTTTAAGTCGGTAGTATTTTTTTGTGTGTATAATCCCTGTCTTTACTTTTTTTAAAGGAGTAGTGTATGGTGTACATTGAAGTTTTTTAATATTAGTGAAGATGTGATTTTTTGATGATGTATGATATTAGTTTGAAAGGAAATCGTTCATTATAGATTTTTAGTACTCCAGATACAAAAATTTTAAATTGTACCTGTTTCTCTGCTATTGGCGAATTTCCAAGGAAATATTAAAAATGTTCCGTAATATTCTAAGAGTACGCAGATTTGTATAGACAGGAATACTTAGTTTCAACTCTGGCTTTTAACTTCAAGTCATTAATCTCCTAATTTCAAAATTTTTGTTCTAGACACTTACCCAAGTCAGTTCTGCCCCAGCCAGCGAAAATAGCTAGAGTATCTTCGAATACCTCTTGAGTGTAGAGACAGGCCGGACCAACCCAGGGTGTGAACTCTACAGCCTTTTCCAGTTTGAACAGGGCGATGTCATTGTACATTTCGGGTTCCTTGTATCCAGGGTGAACTATCCTTTCAACGATTTCCAACTCCTGAACGTGCTCGTCGTCCGAAGCGTCAGCCAAGTTCAAATCGCCAAGTCTTGCCCACTTAGCCTCCCCCCTGCAAATTATTTAGCAAAAACATATAAGATATTTGTGAGAGAGACAGAGTAATTTCTACTTGCAGTTTAATTTGATATGCAATATAAACTTACCCGGGCATATGTATTTATGTAAAATGAAATCAACATAGGCATTTTTAAGAATTCTATTTTTATTTTATAAGTTAATCAAGGTTAAGTACACAATTGGGGTAATTTACATCCTTTCCTTCTCCAGTAGCTTTTTTAACAAATAGCTATGAAAAATTTAGCTTAATGGTTAAAATTAACAACTAATAGTAAACACATATAAACCTCTATAATAGCATTAGAGTTTTATACAATAATTCAATTAAAAACGAAAGCCTTTTATCATAATTTATAGAGACAAAGTTTAACTGTTCAGTATACAATCATCCATAGCCATTTTATTTTAGTCAATAATTTGAATGAGGATGAATCAATGATAAAATGATATGACATATCAATGATAATATATATTATATAATAATACCAAGACATGTCCAAGAAAACTATGATGGTTTTAAGTAAAAATAAAAATTTCAAGTAGTTAAATAGGAGTATTGTGTAAGACAATGTGATTAACAAATTATTTTTCTACATTAAAAAGTGAAGGGGTGTGGACACTCGAAACCCGTCGAGGATGGAATACGTACATATATATATACTAGCTCAGATACCCGGCTTCGCCCGGGAATTGATTTGAGGCTGAATGGTGATGGTATTTTTTTTGGCAAGGCTTTAATTTGCACAATATTTTGACATTTACCCGTCCCAGTGTTTAGGGTTAATACCCGTTGTTGGCATTTGTTAATAAAATTAATTTTTTATGTAAGTCTTCACTGTCCTCCAAATTGTCATATTTCCCGTCTCTTGTGCATTATGCATAGATTTCAGTTATTCCCGCTTTAGTTTATAGTGTATATCTCGTTTATACTTTGTTAAAAGACAAAAATGAATATGACAAAAGTTACTCTAAATAACAAAGTAAACAACTTTTGTTATTCTCATATTTGCCGAAAAACGAATAGAAAACGAAATACCGCTATTTTTAAATTCAGGCATCCCTTACAACCCCCACTCCTGCCCGTCCCTAGGAATGATAGTATGGCTTGTTATAATGAAAGCGTTAGTGCTAATACACATACCGAGTTTTATTTATTTTGGTTGGGTCTTTTGTCCCAAATAAAATTGTTCACTTCCGCTATAGGTTTTAGCGTATATCTCGTTTATAATTCGGTATACGAAAAATGTGTATATAACAAAAGTTACTCTAAATAACAAAATAGACCACTTTTGTGATGTTTATATTTGCCAAAAAAAACAATAGGAAACGAAATACCGCTATATTTATTTTCTGGCTTCCCTTACAACCCCCACTCCTGCCCGTCCCTAGAAATGTTGGTATGGCTTTTTATAATGAAGGCCTTAGTCGTAATACGCCTACCGAGTTTTATTTAGTTCGGTTGATTCTTTTGTGCCAAATAAAATTGAAGTCTCCCGCTATAATTTTTAGCGGCTAACTCATTTATATTTAGGTATACGACGAAAGTGTACATAACAAAAGTTACTCTAAATAATAAAATAAATAACTTTTGTTATGTGCATATTTGCCGAAAAAACAATAGGAAACGAAATATCACTATTTTTAATTTCAGGCCTCCCTTATAACCCCCACTCCTGTTCGTCTTAGAGAATATTAATATAGCCTAAAGTCAAAGTTGGGCTAGTAGTAATATACATACCAAGTTTCATAAAATTCGGTTCAGCCGTTTATGCGTGAAAAGGTAACAAACAAACAAACAAATAAACAAACAAACAAACAAACAAACAAACAAACAAACAGACACGAAAGAAACAAAATGTAGTTATGGTGTCTATGACATGTGAAACGAAAAGTTATCGTGAAATTTCGCGAAAAAAATCAATGTACAGACAGAGGTTAACCCCCACTCCTGCCCGTCCCTAGAAATGTTAGTATGGCTTATTATAAGGGAATCGTTAGTATTAATTCACATAGCGAGTTTGGTTTAGTTCGGTTGAGTCTTTTGTGCCAAATAAAATTGTCGACTCCCGCTATAGTTTTTAGCGTATAACTCATTTATACTTCCGTATACGGCAAAAGTGCATGTAACAAAAGTTACTCTAAATAACTAAACGAATAACTTTTGTAATGTGCATATTTGCTGAAAAAGCAATAGGAAACTAAATATCGCTATTTTTAATTTCTGGCCTCCCTTATAACCCCCACTCCTGCCCGTCCCTAGAAATGTTAGTATGGCTTATTATAAGGACATCGTTAGTATTAATTCACATAGCGAGTTTGGTTTAGTTCGGTTGAGTCTTTTGTGCCAAATAAAATTGTCGACTCCCGCTATAGTTTTTAGCGTATAACTCATTTATACTTCCGTGTACGGCAAAAGTACATATAACAAAAGTTACTCTAAATTACAAAATCAATAACTTTTGTTATGTGCATATTTGCTGAAAAATCAATAGGAAACGAAATATCGCTATTTTTAATTTCAGGCCTCCCTTATAACCCCCACTCCTGTTCGTCTTAGAGAATATTAATATAGCCTAAAGTCTAAGTTGGGCTAGTAGTAATATACATACCAAGTTTCATAAAATTCGGTTCAGCCGTTTATGCGTGAAAAGGTAACAAACAAACAACCACATAAACAAACACACACACAACCAGACACGAAAGAAACAAAATGTAGTTATGGTGTCTATGACATGTGAAACGAAAAGTTATCGTGAAATTTCGCGAAAAAAATCAATGTACAGACAGAGGTTACAATTTTATATATATATAGATATATGTCCTCGGAGGACCCCATGGTACTGGGAGGGTTAAGCTGATGTCAATGTTGCAATAAGATCAAATTGATTTTTAACTACTTCGTATCTTTTAAGTTCCTTTCACAAGATGGCTGTCACTGTGTGTCTGTCTCCTTCTCTGCTTTTAAAATGTTTTCTTTTCCGGAAAGCTAATGAAATGTATTATGTTAGTCTGAATCAGTGATATTTTATGTATTGTGACAATAATTGGTTTTATCCCATTTAATGATTTAGCCTTTCAAAATATCTAATTGAGTTTTTTTTTTTTTCGATATTGTATATTATTAAATATAATTGTTTCTTTCCGGCTAACTGCCTAAAATATATTTACTAACAGAGCAGATATTATTTTAACTTTAAGTTTTGAATGAGTGGAATTTATTGAATCTTTTTCAAAACGCGTAGGTATTTCAGTTTTTTTTTAAATAGTAAAACATTTTGTGTTTATCAGAATAGTGTGGTAACCTGTAGATAAAACTTTATTATGAAATTTTGGGAAAATAGCAGCACGAGTACAAAATCAATAGCTGAGTTCTCTTAAAAGTAATCTGCTGAAACAAATTAACTCTTCTCCAGAATCAGAAATGTAGCTAAGATAACCTCTTAACCTCTACAGGACCTTAGCGCAACCAAACTTTTAATTCTTGAGTTTCACCTAAAATTGATTTTCTCGCAACCTTAGTAACTAAAAAGAATAATATTTTAACCTTAGAGCAATTGTTCAAAATTTACAGGTGGGCTGATTATTGCTTTAATGATGTTACAATCTTATAACTGACTATCATTGTTGGTTATTATCTGATCAAGGTAGCATTGCAGTGTTTTCTGAGCCTAATTACTGTAAATATTGAATGTAATGGTTAACACAGAATACAAATTAACTTCAGATTGAGCTGTAAAGAGAGCATATGTGTTGAAACGAGAGGGTTCTCTTTAGAAAATGCCACAAAATGATGTTTTTAGCAGATTTCCCTTAAGGGAATATATATCTATATATATATATATATATATATATATATATATATATATATATTTGTCTGTTACCGCTCTACCGGTCGCAATTTTTGTCTTATCGTTACCAAACTTAATATATAATCGTTTTATATAAAAAGACAGATCAAGGTCGTTAACGGCTGAAATCGCACCAGGGGGGGGGGGTTAAAGGGGAAGAATTTCGAAAATTCTTAATATCTCCGTTATTATGCGTTAGATAAAAAAAAATACAGGACCATTCTTATTGCACATTTTATGTTCTATAAATGTTGTTATGTACATTGTTTCATTATCTTGATTATTAACTGAGATATTTGCATTTTTTAGTTTTCGGTCTTCAGTAAACTCCCACTCTTACTCATCTCATATTAACAATATTCTATTATGTTATGAAGCACGATATTTGAAGCTTAAATACCAAATATTGTTCTCATTGAACTTTTAATTTTTGAGATAAATGCAAAAACGAGACGTACATGGGAAATCAGCTTAGTTAACGCAGCCCCTGCGTGACGGACTTTTAAAGTTCTATTTTTAATCAACTTAACTAAATAAAACACATAATTACAAAATCTTTAATTAAATTAATTAAGGTATTTATATAAATAAATGCAAAAAAAAAATGTACCATGTAAAACTAAAACTTACACTAATTTTGGACTGGCACAGTGAGCTGCACTCAAAACAAATCGGATGTTGATCAAGGTTCCACCACAATTCCACGATTTATCATCTTCAGATCCATAGCCAATTGCTGCCTGGTGATATAAAATATTAGATGAATCTATACTTTAGATAAAGTTTATAAACTAATAAACATGTCATAAGGTTGAAATTTACCAATTTACTGCACTGTTTTACTTCGTGTCATTGTATTTTAGTATGATTTTCATTTTTATATTGAAAGGTATTATTAAAAGGTAGTATTAGTAAAGGAGGTGAAAAAAAGAAAAAAAAAAAACTACGAATCATCTCACTTAGGTATTTCTCACTCTACATGTTTCACGTTCAATACGGCGCCTCTTCATGAAATCTACATATCCTAATATGATACAACCTTGGCAAGGACGACCCTCGTGTCAAGATTTGATATAACCGCCTCGCGGGCAACGTCGAATCATCTTATATTTCATAAAACTCCTGAAAACGAGCCTTATGTAATATGAAACATATAGAGAGAGAAATAAATAATTCTAGGATATTACATTATTTTTCATCGTTTGGCCTTCTGCAATTATACCTTTCATTGATTGAGGTCATATTTCCATGACCTGATATTTATAATGCCAAAACATTTTAGTATTTCAAAATACATTGTACTGAAATTAGGAAACTTTTTCCAGTCTTCCCAATCAAAGTGGTTAATTTACCTAATGATGTTAGGATAAAATAATTATTAATGAATACTGTCAAATCCGATTCTTTATATACCCGTATCTCCTTAAAGAGGGAATTTACATAACTAAAATCATATACAATACTTGTGGTAATTATATTCTATTTATATTTAAGTGAAATGTTATTTATTCATAATGTATTTAAAAGTAAATTGTGCATAATGGGGCTGGTCAACATAATCCTAAATGGCCTTAGCATAATCGTTGGATTTTATGTAATATTTTCTTCAGTACTCATTGTTTTGAATTTATATATATAAGGTTAGCGGTTTTATAAATTTCTCTTACTGAAATATTAATGGAGTGCAGGATTAGATGAAAAAGGTCAACATCTCCATCCAAAAACAATTCATTATTAGAGGCATTGTGGTCAGATTTACAAGCCCCATTTACAATGCTGGGACCAAAAACCGATGCAAGTTTCAGCTTGGAGTCCTTCATCAGTTGACAAACCCGAAAAGTTTTTCTGTCTTTAAGAAAGCATGGGTTTTAAGTGGAGGATTTGACGTTTATATAATCCATACATATGATAGATCAGCGTCATCGATATTTTTGACTATCGATATTACTATAAATAATCCCTCCAGCATAAATTTAAAGCATTTTTTTTTTTAAATAGATTCCTTCCTAAACGAGAAGATGAAAATAGAACAATCATTCATGGCGGTCGTGGTCCAGGCAACGCAGCTTTAATCAGGCACTGAGGATGGAACGTTGACTCCGAAAGTGCACTCTGCATAATATTAAAAAACAGTAGAGGACTTGGCCTTTTTATTGATCCTTATCAAGTGTATAATTGTTTACCTTCTGACTACAATGGGAATGATTTCCAATTGTGAGATATATTTTTTTATGATTTTTGATGATGATATTAATTAATAAGCTAAATATTTTATTATGTATTTTAAACATATTCTATGCCTCAATATTATTTATTTTACCATATGGACGTGTGCCATCCACGGAGCTTCATCCCCTCCAATTACATGGCGGGTTATTTCATTCTCATTCTGCATGTACAATTTTCTTCTGATGACGCAGTCTTTTTCAGCGAGAGCGCAATCTGAAAGTAACTAACACATAAAGAAAAGTTTTGACATGCAAGCAGTGTTTTGAACAAATAAAAATCATTTATAAATAAAATACAGGATGATTCAAAAAGAATACCACAACTTTAAGAATTTTAAAACTCTGCATAGAAAAAGGCAGAGCTAAGCACTATCTGTCGGTGTATTAAGGGAGCTATAAAGTTTCATTTAGTTGCTCATTTGTTCCCTTGAGGCGCTGTTGACGCGGCGTCAGCGTCAGTTGATGCTACACTTTCATCACTCGTCCTCGGCCGTCCAGAACTTTTTCCATTGCACAAACACCCATTCTCTGTAAACTGTTTATACCAACGTTTAATACAACGCCTATCTGGAGGTTGAACACCATACTTCGTTCGAAATGCACGCTGAACAACTGTCGTCGACTCACTTCTGCCATACTCAATAACACAAAACGCTTTCTGTTGAGCGGTCGCCATCTTAGCATCAACTGACGCTGACGTCTCGTCAACAGTGCCTCAAGGGATCAAATGAGCAACTAAATGAAACTTTATAGCTCCCTTAATTCGCCTACAGATAGTGCTTATCTCTGCCTTTTTTCTTTGCAGAGTTTTAAATTCCTAAAGTTGTGGTATTCTTTTTGAATCACCCTGTATAATAATAGAAGCCTACTTACACTGTTTCAACTTGAGACCCGCCTTTCGAACCTTCTCAGTAGCATTGACTGGGCAGCAGACTACAGGTTCTCTCTTTTTGAAGGTGCAGAGAGGACCTATATCCCTTTTCTTAGATCCGAAGCCTTCACACTCTCTATAAAGGGTACAATAACCTGACCCACCTCCAGACGTCTTACAAGGTTCACCTAAATACAATAAAAAAATGTAAGTTTTATTTCTCTCCATGATAATGAATGATGTTTCATACTCAGAATTTCTCTTCTCCACAGATTGGCCACAATTGACTTGAAAACTATTATAAAATCGTGAATCAAACAGATTACTTGTGGATCAGGTGACGATCCAAGGTCGTGCCATGTCTTCATCTCTCCTTCATTTATTCTCATCCTGATGTGTATAGGAGTATAAAACTCATCGAGCCACGTTACAGTTAATTGTTGTTCAATGAATTTCTACTCACAAGGGGAGTACACGGCGTCCCCCCCCCCGACCGGATTTGAACGAAATTTTTTTAGTGTTTAGTACCTGATGAAAAAACAATTCCGTACTTCTTAAGCGTTCGTCTAAAAAAAATTGTTAAAGTTTGCCTGAATGCCTTGAGTTGTTCCCAAGGTATGTGTTTCAAAGAGTCCCCCATGGCTCAGGGGATAGCACTCTCTTTTAGTTATCGGAAATATCGAGATCAAAACACGCCGGGAGCGACTATTTTTTTCTGGATTTTTTTTTTCATTTTTTGCTTCTAGGTGGTTTATTTAATATTAATAAATATTTTTTTTTTTTTTAATTTTTAGCGTGTTCTATAAATTCACTCCAAGAAATACATACCTACCTTGGGAACAACTCAAGACATTCAGGCAAACGTTAACAATTATTTGCTGACGAACGCTTGAGAAGTGCGTTCTCTCGCTTTTACAGAATTGGTTTTTCATCAGATACTAAAGACTAAACAATTTTCGTTCAAATGGTGGGGGGAAGGCCGTGCACTCGCCTTGTCAGTCTTTCTATTTGCTGCAAATTGTATACACCAATGTGAATAATCATTTAGTTTATTTCATAACGCCTACGAACAATTATTTCTTATAGAATACACTTTTAACTCGGAAGACTAATGTCTCAAATTTTGATTAAGACAAAACTTACACCCCTTAAGGGAAATCAGCTATTGAGGTCGTACTCATGACGCGATTTCGAAAAATTTCTTCAAATGTCCATCGATCTACCCAGGAGATAACGAAAAATGAGGTCCTTTAAAAAGTGTGTGTGTATATATATATATATATATATATATATATATATATATATATATATATATATATATATGGTGTTGTTTTCGTTTTTGGAGTTTTGGTCAGTGTTGGTGAAAATACTTAGTTTATTCCAATATTTCGAGAATATTTATTTTCTCTTCTTCAGAGCTAAAAAGTACAGGTACTACTTTATATATATATATATATATATATATATATATATATATATATATATATTTAAGTCCATTGAGCAAAATCAGCTATTGAGTATTATGTAAATAGACAGATCAAGTTCGTTAATGGCTGTAATCGGACTAGAGGGAGGGGGGTTTAGAGAAGAGGATTTTCGAAAATTCGAAATATCTCCGTTATTATGCATCGGATCGAAAAATTGTATGAAACCAGTCTTATTGCAAATTAAATTTACTATAAATTTTGTTATATACATTTATTCTTTATCTTGAATATTAACCGAGATATATGCATTTTTATGAAGTCTGTGAGACACGTGGTCGGGTATAGTTCGGATTAGGTCGGCCGTTTTCGTAACTACTCGGCTCAGGTGGAAGCTTCTTCTAACCTTACCTTCGTTACTTTGTGAGATTTATGCAAATACGTTCTGTTCATCCGCCCACCCCTTCTTTAGTTCTAGGACTACTAAAATTTGAGTTATTAAAATATAAATTATTCTTACAATTCAGAAGCCGTTTCAGTTGGGAATTTATTTTAATTAACTGAAAGATTTCTCATTACCGTTTGTATTTAATCATGGTGGTGGTGTGTTACCAGTATGCAGATTTCTCTATTGTAAAACTTCACATGGGAAATCTCCTTAGTTTACGCAGCCTCTGCGTGACGGACTTTTCTTTCATTTTCATTATTGGCCCTTCAACACATTGAATAGATAATGTGGCAGAGGCCACCTTTGTCTTACACCTTTCTTAATTCTAGTTTCCCTTTCACATTCATTAATAATTATTCGTGCATGATTATCTATATGCTTGTAAATCAACATAATTTTTCTTGCGGGAATGACTAATCTTCTAGTTCTACAATTGTATGCAAGTCAGGACTGCTGTCATTTTCATAATTAACAATGCTTAATAAGTAACAAAAGTCATTTACTTTTTTGTTCAATCATTTTATTATCAATCCCTATGACAAAATATTAGTATAGTGCATCCATAGTTCAACTTAATTTTAGGTGAAATCACATTATCATTTTAGTGACGGGATAATTAACTGTGAATTTCTAATGGATGATTTGCACTTACACCAAGGTAAATAATTTGTCCGCATTAACTCATCACACTTGACATAATCATAATTATTACTCATTTAGAGGCTCATCACGGAGTATGATAAAGGGAATATACATATAATCACAAAAAGATAAACAAATATTGCCCTTCCTTCCTCGGCAACGTGAATTCCACTAAGGGAGATAATGTTCAGGAAATCACACGAAAAATATCACAATTTAGACAGTTGACATGTCATCTATTTTTATTTCAATGAATATTGTGTCAGATATAGAGATATGGTTTCAAACTAAATATAAAAATGACCTACAAACATAAATTGCTCTGTATACCACCAGATAGATACCATTGACTGGACGTCGTTTAGAATACATGTCACTTTCCTAAAATAAAGTTCTTGTTTCCAGTACAGCCAGACGCGTATTTTCAAAATTTCAGCTGGCTGTCGACAGACGCTATGAATCAATTCATATTTTGATATTCCAATTGTCTCCCTTTCTAAACGACCCTCCACCGGGTCCGTATATATATATATATATATATATATATATATATATATATATATATATATCTTCTTACATACACACACTTATTTGTGAACTACAAGGAGATATGAAAATACTTGGATTCACTAAGAAACATATTATAGGTATGCTTAACAAGTAATAAAACAAGAAGACAATCTGATGACAGCGCCTGAAAAAAAGTGTAGAATCACTGAATTATATTTTTAATTTATTCATTCTCAAATTAGTTCTTTTAAAAGTTAAAAACACATGGTTTTAAAAATTAATTTTTATTTCATATTACTTATTCTTAACTTTTGGGGCTCAGGTTAACCATGTGAGTTAAAGCGTTGACCTTTATCTCACATGATAAACCTAGAGTGGCGAGTTCGATTCTTGCCTGGGCAAAGGAAATTATTTAGTGACGAAATTCATTAAATAACATCCTAAAATCCCACCCTGGCTAGAAAAGGGTGGTAACCTGTAGATAACCCGTCCCGATTAGCCTAAGTTGCAAAAAGTGGACGCTAATAAATAATAATAATAATATTGTTAACTTTTGGGGCTAAGGTTAACCATGTGAGTTAAAGCGTTGACCTGAATCTCACATGGCAAACCTAGAGTGGCGAGTTCGATTTTCGCCTGGGCAAAGGGAATTATTTAGTGACGGAATTCTTTCAATAACATCCTATGCCCCACCCTGGCTAGAAAAGGGTTGCAAAAAACGGACGTTAATAAATAATAATAATATTCTTATATTTTAGTCCTGAAGCAACGCTGCACAACAATAACCAGTTTAACTTAATTCATGATAAGTCTACTTGATTCATGTGAACTCTCTCTTCAGAATAATCTTGACTAGAAAAGTCTCCCTACAAGAAAATTATTTCAGTCGGAAATCGGAATATGTTGATCAAACTGCATTTTCAAATGTAATTCAATTGCGACGGCTATAAAATGCTTTAAAGAATGTCCCCAATGAATTTACATACGCTTAATATTGTAATACGTATGGCTGACGTTTAGTGCTTGTCCTGCGCATGTGGGATACATACAGCTAACTATTTCAAAATTTAGGTAGGATGAAAAAATGTTGGCTACGCTTCCACTATAATAATTTATTAACACGTGCCGTGTTAATAAATTATTATAGTGGAAGCGTAGCCAACATTTTTTCATCATAACTACATTAGAAGTCACTTCCACCTGCCAGAATACCAACTCAGAATATTTCAAAATTGTTAACAGAGATTTTTGTTGTAATGCTGTAATATAATTTGATGATTTGTATGTGACCTTTTGTGTATAGATAATATTATAATACATGAAAAAATAATGTGCAAGGTTTTATTTGTGAATTATTCATTTATGTCCCTTAATAAGACCATTTATTTTAACTCTTCACTTGAACCAGCTCTGTTAAACTCTCCAGAAATCGTAGTGATGGTCGACCACCCCACCCATAATTTCTGAACACTATATAGTATGATTTATTTAGCCAACGTATTGAATGATATTTATTATATATATAGTTATTTATGGCGTTGTTGCCCCAGTGATAAACAACTACACATTCACGCAACCATACACGCATATATTTATTTATTAGAGATCCAACTGTGTTAACTGCCCTCGGCTATTGAAATAATAAACACTCTTTCAAAAGACAAAAAAATAATTAAGAAGTAGTATATAATATAATTAATTTGCGTTCACTTTTTCTTTTACAATACCAGTAAAATATGAGAAGGTCCGAAAGCTAGAAGTAAAAATTATGAATTTCTAAAGGAATATATTAAAAAAAAAATTATTATTTAACTGAAAATCGATTAAATTATTGTAACTGAAAGTGAAATTTTATTTTATTTATTGAGTTGAGTTCCTCAACAAAGGCGATAATAAATGTTATCCTCAATTTTAGACAGACTGGTTGTACCCGAAGTTACTACAAAACCAAAGAAACATTCAAGCAGACAATAACTACAATTTTGATGCGTTAAGTGTTACAGTGCGTTATTCGTCCTAAATAAATACAGTTAACAAACTACACCTTCCTTAACCTCAATAACATAGGTTTCTTGACGAATCTTCCAGATTTCTTTGACGCCTGTGTCAATTTTCTACTATTGGGCTTTGGACAAAAAGAGCCCTCGTGTAAGGATCCCAATATGAACTTTTGTAGCTAATAATTGATTAAATGTGCTTGTAACTTTTATTTCATTGTGCTTTTTGTTACATTTCTTTGCAAAAATGATTAACTAACACGTTCTCGTCGTCAATTGGTTGAAATAAATAAAAAAAGCTTTCTCTCTAAATTTAAAGATAAATCAATCATGGTTTTAGTGCTGGATAATGTATTCTAAACACAACTTATTATTTTGATTAATTCATCAAAACCACCATTAGCAAATATATTAACGAATATATGTTTTTACCTAGGTAATCCACCCCCACCCCGGTTAATAATTTTATTTTATTTGTAAATTTTAGTTGTAATATTGAGTCTTTGGGAATGAAAAGCAAGTAATAAGCATGTCACAATTTTTATTAAGCATTTTTATATTATTCTCAAGAAAAAAAATTTCTATTCTTTAAGTATTAATGGAAATATTGACGAATATATAAAGAAATAACGACTTTTTGACTTTAACGTATGCCGTGCTCTAGATGGAAAATTGAATTCTCATACAGCTTCTGTTGAAATTATTGTTAATTAGTTTAACCTTGTTAATCTATTAAAATTATTATTATTTATTAACGTCCACTTTTTGAAACTCCGGCTAATTGGGACGGGTTATCTACAGGTTACCACCCTTTTCTAGCCAGGGTGGGATTTTAGGATGATATTTAATGAATTTCGTCACTAAATAATTTCCTTTGCCCAGGCGAGAATCGAACTCGCCACTCTAGGATTACCATGTGAGATAAAGGTCAACGCTTTAACTCGCATGGCTAACCTAAGCCCCCCTATTAAATTAAATTAAAGTATTGGTTTAAACAATAACTAAAAATGTTACGAAACTACAGTGCCAATTTTATTTGTTTTACGTGGGTGGATGGAGGGGCCCATAATTATAATCATTAGGGGTGATTATTATAACCATTCTTAATAACACACTTGTTTCTGTTATTGATTGTTGCATTATATTTTGATCGTTTTCAGAACTGGTTAATTTACTTGGTGTATCAAGAGCGATTCGTGAAGGAGTTTCTTTTTATTATGACCCATAAGCATTCTCTCATAGGCACGAATATTTTTGGCATGTCTTTTTCAGGTGGGACAAATTTCTTATTTATAAAGCTTTTCATCGTTTAATAAATTTGCATGTTCATAAATAAAACGACGTATGTTATACATTTAGAGTGGTATTAAGATTATTAACAAAATTATTTTATTGTTCATAATTATTAAAATTGATGGATTTTATTATATGTATTCATAGAATTTGACCTAATTTTATAAATATATTCAATGTATAATTGTATTCAATTATTAATATTACTATTATTAATATTATTATTATTAATTAATTTGTAATGAAATATTAATTGGCATAATATTAGATAATCGTTCCCATTATTTTATGATACCATTTAATGGAAATAAACGAACTTCATTTTATTTTATAGCTTATGTTTCCCTAGGAGAAAGTGTTATAAATTTCGTTTATCTAAGTTAAACTATTTATTAATATGGACGATGTAAATTCACAGGGATTTGGTCGTGGATTCCTGGTAGACATTGCGCAATTCCCTAACCACCTGGAGACAACCTCGTCCCTTTTCTGATAAGCCCGGCATTCTGGTTAGGACGTATTTTTCAACATGTGGTCTCTAATTTTGAGAGAAGGAGCATGTTCTGTGTCCCTGAGGTTCTCCTATCCTTCATTGTACATTCGAGGCAACTGGTATAATATATGTACTTACCCTCAGGAATGTCTGGGAGCATGAATGTGAATGCGAGAGCTGCCTGGAGGAGAGCATAGAGCACTGACTGTAAGAGAGCCATGGCCGAACTGACTAGTGTCCTGCTCATTCCTACGGGATTACCAGGCATCTCCCTGGAGGGGGCACCCTCTTCCCACCTGTTCCTCATACTTACACCTGTTCTTCCCCACCTATTTGGATTCGTCTCATATTTTGTCACTGATTCATGGAATGCGCCCTTGTGGGACATTTCGATTTGCATTATTTTTTTTTCTTCTTTTTTTATGTCTACTGGGGAAAAACGTTTTTACTTTTATGCGCAAAAAATAAAATAAAAATAATCTTATATACGTCAAGTATCAGTTAATCTCACACTTATCACAGGCTGAATTTAACCGTTTAATTTTCAGAACTTAGTGAGAAAGGCCACTAAATTAATATTATTTATTAACGTCCACGTTTTGCATCTCAGGCTAATTGGGACGGGTTATTTACAGGTTACTAACCTTTTCTAACTAGGGTGGGACTTAGGATGTTATTTAATGAATTCCGACACTAAATAATTTTCTTTGCCCAGGCGAGAATCGAACTCGCCACTCTAGATTTACCATGTGAGGTTAGGGTCAACGCTTTAAATCGCATGGAAATTGATAAATAAATTTCATTAAACACATGTTTTCAAGAAAAATGGCTTTCGAAACCAACAAAAAAAATTATTTTCCTCTCACACTCTTGTAAAAGTGTTGTGGTTAACTTTGGTTATAGACCATAATGTGTTCAAAAAAACCGAAATATAAGTCATACTTAATATTACTTCAAGAGGACTCGTGTTAGTCATGTGATTAATATTGTATTGTAAATGTAGATTGGTGATTTCGATTCCCGCCTGGGCCACCTGAAGTGTATACTTCAAGAATATGAAGGCTGTCAAGTACAACAAACACTTTAATTATCTAATGTTTGTGTGTGGGGGCTTCTATTCATGTGATTTCACACCCACATAATCGTATACAACCATGGGTGGTAACCTTTAGATAACCCTTTCCAATTAGCCATACCGTCACAAAGTGGACGTTAATAAATAACAGCGACAAACGCAAAGTTTCATTTGTTACATGAAAAAATACTCTTATCTATAAAATTACAAATACATTTTTCATCAATCCATCGAGGTTCGAAACCAGGCTTCTACAACTATGATTTCCCATCTTCCACACGTCCGTCTTCAGATCCTTAAACCACCTCAGCCGGGCTCTACAACTTTTATTAGATTTCCCTCTATGGAAATCAGCTATTGAGGTTCTACCAATCACGCGATTTTCGAAACATTTCCCCAAATATCCATCGATCCAACCTAGGACATGACGAAAATAGGGTCCGTTCAAAATTATAAATATGTCTGTGTGTTTCCACTGTTACCTCTCTAGAGGTCATAATTTTTTTAGAGATCAAGTTCATTACCGGCTGAAATTGGATCTGGGGCAGGTGGTTTAGAGGGGGATAATTTTGTAAATTCGCAAAACCTCCGTAATTTTACGCCGGGTCAATATATTGTATAAAGCCAATCTTATTGCAAATTTAATTGCCATAAATGCTTCTTTATAGGTATATTCTCTATTATGAATATTAACCAAGATATTTGGATTTTTTAAATGTTCATTCTTTTGAAAAACCGCCACTTCTACTCATGTAGTACAGTACAATAATTTCTTTTATCATGAACTACTTAATTGGAAGCTCAAATACTAAATATTTTTTTAGTGAACATTTACTGTATCAGGTAAATGCAAATACGTAGTATAAGACGTCACGATTTTGTGTTTTTAACTCAAAAATGTTTATTTGATCTATAGCATACTTGACAATTAACTGTTTTATTCAACATAAAGGTCATATCAGTTAAAGGCTGAAACCAGATGAGGCATGAAGGGGGGTGGCGGTTAGAAGGGGGGAAGGGGAATTCCAAAATTCATAATATTGTATTAGCAGATTCCCTTAAGGGAAATCAGCTATTGAGGTCGTACTCATGACGCGATTTTCGAAAAATTTCCTCAAATGTTCATCGATCCTACCCAGGAGATGAAGAACATGAGGTTCGTTCAAAAGTATATATATTTGTCTGTTAAAGCTCTAGCGGTCGCAATTTTTGTTTCATCCTTACCAAACTCTATATTTAAACGTTTTATGCAAAAAGACGTTAATGGCTGAAATCGGAAAAGTGGGAAGGGGGGTTTAGAGGGTGGGGGTTTAGAGGGGGGGATTTTCGAAAATTCGAAATATCTCCGTTACCATACGTCGGATCTAATCTATACTAGAACTAATCTTATTGTAAATTAAATTTACTATAAGGATTGTTTATAGTTTTGTTCTCTATCTTGAATACTAACCGAGATATTTGCATTTTTATTAATTGTGGGCCGATAACGGATGACTGAATTTCCCGCCAAAAGCTAGTTCGTCCATTTGCCGCAACTGTTCGACTCTCGTATGGAGATTTCTCTTTTGTATAACTTCACGTGGGAAATCTGCTTAGCTTATGCAGTCCCTGAGTGACGGACTTTTTTTCATTATTGTGAGTCGGACCGAAAAATGTTATAGAACCAATCTTGATAAACCAATCTCGTTGCTCTACTATTGTTGCCCTTAAAATCAGTTAAAATCTTGTTAAGGGAAATCAGCTACTGAGGACGTACTCATGACGCAATTTACGAAATGTTTCTCCAATTGTCCATCGATCCTACCTAGTAGATGACGACAATGAGGTCCGTTCAAAACTGTATATATACATACATATATGTATATATATATATATATATATATATATATATATATCTATATATAAATACAAATATATCTATATCTATATATATATAGATATATATATAGCTATATAGAATAGCTCAGATACGCGGCAGCGCCCGGGAATTCATGTGAGGCTGAATGATGATATATTTTTTTGGCAAGGTTTTATTGAGCACAATATTTTTACATTTACCCGTCCCAGTGTTATATGGGTTATATTCCCGTCGTTTCTGTAGATTTGTTAATAATAAAATTATTTTTTTATGTAAGACTTCACTCTCCTCCATATTGTCATATTTCCCGTCTCCTATGCAATGTGCATAGATTTGAATTATTAAAGACAAAATATTAACATACATTTGAATTGATTTTTCCAGGTGCTGTACCTGGTAGTTTATATTGAGAAGAATTGTTGAGCAAATTTCTCTAAATAACAAAATAAAAAACTTTTGTTATGTGCATATTTGCCGAAACCCCAATAGGAAACGAAATATCACTATTTTTAATTTCAGGCCGCCCTTATAACCCCCACTCCTGCCCATTCCTAGAAATGTTGGTAAGGATTGTTATAATGAAAGCGTTAGTGCTAATACACGTACCGAGTTTTATTTATTTCGGTTGCCTCTTTTGTCCCAAATAAAATTGTTCATTTCCGCTATAGGTTTTAGCGTATATCTCGTTTATAATTCGGTAAAAAAAAAAGTGTATATAACAAAAGTTACTCTAAATAACAATATAAACAACTTTTGTTATGTTCATATTTGCCGAAAAAACAATAGGAAACGAAATATCGCTTTGTTTAATTTCAGGCTTCCCTTATAACCCCCACTCCTGTTCGTCTCAGAGAATATTAGTATAGCCTAAAGTCTAAGTTGGGCTAGTAGTAATATACATACCAAGTTTCATAAAATTCGGTTCAGCCGTTTATGCGTGAAAAGGTAACAAACAAACAAAGAAACAAAATGCAGTTATGGTGTCTATGACATGTGAAACGAAAAGTTATCGTGAAATTTCGCGAAAAAAATCAATGTACAGGCAGAGGTTACAATTATATATATATATATATATATATATATATATATATATATATATATATATATATATATATATAATAGCTCAGATACCCGGCTTCACCCGTGAATTGATTTGAGACTGAATGGTAATGGTATTTTTTTGGCAAGGCTTTACTTTGCACAATATTTTGACATTTACCCGTCCCAGTATTTAGGGTTAATACTCGTTGTTGGCATTTGTAAATAATAAAAGTATTTTTTTATATAAGACTTCACTGTCCTCCAAATTGTAATATTTCCTGTCTCCTGTGCATTATGCATAGATTTCAGTTATTAAGGACAAAATATTAACATAGATTTGAATTAATTTTTCCAGGTGAGGTACCTCATAGTTCAAACTGGAATGAATTGTTGAGCATATCAATATTTCTACGCACATTACTTGCTCCACACATTGTTCCTGGAGAAATGTATAAAACAAAAGTTAATCTAAATAACAAAGTAAACAACTTTTGTTATTTGCATGTTTGTCGAAAAATAAATAGAGAATGAAATATCACGAATTTTTATTTCAGTATTCCTTTATAACCCCCACTCCCGTTCTAACCTAAAAATTTTAATATAGCTTATAATCATGGAAGAATTAATGCTTATTGACATACCGAGTTTTAATTTCTCTAAATAACAAAATAAACAACTTTTGTTATGTTCATATTTGCCGAAAAAACAATAGGAAACGAAATATCGCTATTTTTAATTTCAGGCTTCCCTTATAACCCCCACTCCTGTTCGTCTCAGAGAAAATTAATATAGCCTAAAGTCTAAGTTGGGTTAGTAGTAATATACATACCAAGGTAAGAAACAAACAAACAAAGAGACACCAAAGAAACAAAATGCAGTTATGGTGTCTATGACAAGTGAAACGAAAAGTTATCGTGAAATTTCGCGAAAAAAATCAATGTACAGATAGAGGTTACAATTATATATATATATATATATATATATATATATATATATATATATAATATATATTGTGTAACCCGGCTAGCGGTCGCAATTTTGTTTAATCGTTAGAAAGATCAAGTTCATTAATGGCTGAAATCGGACCAGGGTGAGGGGGGGGGGGTTAGGTGGGAGATATTTGAAAATTCGAAGTATCTCCGTTACTATAAGTCGGATCGTAAATGTGTATAGAATGAGGTTTATAGCAAATTACATTTACTATAAATATTGTTATATACAAGTATTCGTTGGTAGACCTGTATGTTTACATTTGAGAAGCTTCCCGCCAGCAGGGGAAACATTTCTTATTACCGTTCGTATTTATTCACTTAATATTCACGGTGGCGTTGCATTACCAGTATGTAGGTTCATCTTCACGAAGAAAATCTGCTTATTTTATGGAGCCCCTGCGTGACGAACTTTTTTTTCGTAACTGAATACTTAAATATTAAGTGAGTATTCATACTATCTTTTTTCAGCCTCCAGTGAAACCTCACTACTACTCAGCAAATTTTGACTTCGAAATCGAGTGTATACAGTGAGATGTCATTACGAGAGTGTCATTCCAGCAGGTGGTAAATCTTCTAGTTTACAGACGGAGTTTTCCTACTTCCTCCTCGTGTACTATAAAGCATCTCCTTGGGCAGTATAACGGGTTCTGTTCCTTCAACAACTCACTACCCTAACTGTCAGCAATTTATGCTAGCACACATTTCACGACGTTTGCCATACAGATGTTAGTTCTGCATTTCTTCTTATGCAAATCCGCTCACCTTACCGACTCCTACTATTTGGCATTGCGACCCCTAGCGTTTGAATGGATTAGGTATGTAGGTAGATGAAAGAATTGGCTACGCTTCCTCTGTAACAATTTATTAAAACGACCGAGAGCTTTCGATGCAGTGCATCAGCAACATTCAGGAAGTTCGGGCACTGATAATGATTCACTGCATCGAAAGCGCTCTGTCGTTTTAATAAATTCTTACAGTGGAAGCGTAGCCAATTCTTTCATCTCGTATATTAGAAGTCACTTCCACCTGCCAGAATATCAAATCAGGATAAGGTATGTATTTATAACCACTTTATGGCACTATGGCTAATTACTAAATAAATTCCTATTGCCCTTAATAAAACCTTATTATACGATGGTCAAAGGAAAACCTTTGCAACAAAGGATACCTTTTATAATGTTAAATTTCAACGAGAAAACTTCAGGCGATAAGATGGTATAAACAGTTATGAGTAAGTAATAGCGAATTTATTTCTGTAATGGTATAATTACTCAATTTACTTTAGGAAATTACGTCCTATTTTTGCAGTAATTGAGCAAGGCATGGGCAACCTTTGACATGTTGCGGGCCAAACTTTAGTGTGCAAATACGTTCGCGGGCCGCTTTTAAAAGTAGTGCATTTTAAAGTAGTGTTCATAATTTTTAACGATAGATATCAGACATGAAATTATACGGCAATGTAATTATAATACAATTTATTAAAATAACAAAATGAAATGAAAAAAATAGGTACAACATTATAATTAAATCGTAAAATTTGGAATTATTACAAACAACGAAAGTTATTAGAATGATCTTGTTAAAAACGTAATGTTCTACAATTCTGGCTCTAAACATTTTTCCTTAAGCCCAATATTAACGTAGCCATTTTAGTTAGTTTTTGTCCTTTCCGTAAACTCCTTAGCCTGCTAACATCTCTGCGTAATTTTCAAGTCATGTTAACATCAAATCGAATTTGCTGCTAGTTCCGTTAAATGAGATGGTAGCTCATTGTTGGAGGCTGTTGAACAAATGCAAATATTACTAAATCCCTGTAAATTCTTTGGAAGTGCCTTTTGAAACTTTTAGTGTTATGTTAACGTATGCTCTCTCTTGAAGAAACAATATTATTTGCGTCAGTTTCCTTGTCCCGAAACGGATTTTCAAAGGGCTTATAAATTACTATTACTATTATAATATATAGTGGGCTATCGCTGGTGAAAATATGGACCGCATTTTGTAATATGATTCTCCTAGCTCAGTCAACGTTGCGTAATATGTTTATAAAAAACTTTCCACGCAGAAGCTGCGTAAACTAAGCAGATTTCTCACATGTTGAAATGAAACTATGGAGATCTGATTTGACAATCTATTCTCTATGACTAGAAGTGAGGGGGTTATTGACGGCTGAAAACAAGAACATACAAGTAACTCCCATAATATTACAGATAGGATAAAATTACATGACAATATTTATAGAAAACTAAAATTGCAACTAGATTGTAACTTTTTTCACCCGATTCGAAGTAATAATACGTTTTAATTACCAATTCTTTGACTAAAGCCCTTCTTTTCTTGGTCCGATTTCGGGTATTACATTTTCGAATGTAGAAAGTAAAATCCTGACTTAAAACGATTAAAAATCGAGTTTTGGTAACGACCGGTAAACAAAATGGCAACCGGTAATTTAACAGGTTAATATATATATATATATATATATATATATATATATATATATATATATATTCCTTCCAAATTTATTAAGGCCAAAGGGTTTTTCCAATTTAGAAAAAAAACCATTTTTCTTTCTGGGCAAACTATTATTGAAACTGGTCCCCCCCCCCCCCCCCCCGGCAAAATGTTTTTTAAAGTGGCTTATTTGCCACCCCCTCATTCAGGAAGCATATCCCATTTTTAAATAAATATAGTAAAAAATAAGAAAAATTATGTATAACATTTAAAGTTAAAATACATTAACACAGGTCCCCCCTTTTAAATAAAATAATTTTTTTGCTATTATTGGTTATTAAGTTTAAGTGCCTACATCTTAATGATATAATTTTTTATTAAAATCTAATTATAAAATTGCTTACTTACATTTCTGAAGTGCCTTCGTTTAACCTTTTTACCATTAACGGTTGCCCGACTCTGTTCCCCTCACAGAGGAAAGAAGAAATGTTAGTGTTGGAAAAGAGGTTTTCCGAGGTAGGTTTTAAAGATTCACCAGACTGACTAAAAAATTTCGATATATTTACAAGGGTAAATCTTGACAGATTCTCCAATTTTTCCGTCATCTCCCTGGGTAAGGAATTCTATTGGAACATTAGATGAAGAGGATAATGTCTTTCGAAAAATCTGGCCCAATGAGTTTACTAAACCTCAGAAAAAGGCCTCCGGTTTTTTCCCTACCTTAGGGACATATATACTCTTAATAAGATTTAAATTAACCCCACGCTTAATATTGAAGATAAAATCAATTATACAACAAGATTATACGATTATATATATATACGAAATTAAATTTTCATTAAGATTTGTTCAATACAATATTTCAACGTAATAAAACGGAGTTATTTCGAATTTTTGCAATCCCACTAAACCCTCCCCCCGATTTCAACCATTAACGAACTTTATCTTAAGGTTTATATAAAATACTTATATATCGAGTATGGTAATGATTAAACAAATATAATGACTGCTGGAGTGGAACCACACACACGTTTTTTATATATATATATATATATATATATATATATATATATATACAAATACACACATATGTATATAATTTTGAGCATAACTTTATTAAGTCATGTTATAGTTAGGATTTATGGACATCTGAAGTCATTTTTCGAAAATAGCGGCATGAGTACATTACACAATAGATAAAAACTGCAAAAAAAAATGGCATCCTAAATTTTTAGAGTTCTGGAAGCACAAATTTTAAGTCCTGTCACAATCCTGAGAGCGGGATAATGTATATCATCCATATATGTATAATGTAGCTTAGTCCTAATAATGTATTCTCAATCCAAAATACTTGGAAAAGCAAATAATTAGGGAGGATATTGCTAGGGTTGATTTGCATAAGAGTTTATATAGCTTTCCTAGGAAATGCCTCGGGAATGAGCAATGGAGAAAGTTGAGAATAGGGAAGTTATCAACTGCTGGAAGATATTTCATGAGAGATCCAACATTAAGACTTAGCAAGGAATGAATAGTTTTGAATAATAGAATATATTATAACATTGGCAACAAAACAAGACATTTATTACATTCCAATTTTACATTTATTAGTGATAGTTATGTTTATTTTATTTAATCTCTCAACTAATAAATATTCTCATGTTTAGTGCATATAGAAATGATTTAGTTCTCTCTTTCTGTCCAGTTTTTCAGGATTTGTCATAAAACATGTTATCAAGTGTTCGTGATCTCCATTTTTTAGATAACTAATTTTCCACTTACAATAACGTTTTTCTAATTCATTAAATGGTGAAATACTCGTGTAGTTCCATTCTAAAAGAGGTATGTTTTTAATTTTAATTTTAATTTTTTTCAACATAACCTTGAATCCATCTTCAATTTGTTGGTGAGAGCCGCAGAGGCACAAATTTAACATTGAAAACCTAATGGCAATTGACAAAGAAAATAAAGAAAAATATTAATCTAGTTAGAAATTAAGTAATAAATAAACGGATATAATAAATTTTGATGATACGCGTTTCAATATTGTTTGGCATTGCTTTTCCGCAAATCGCTTTGAAACATGTGACAAAGATCAGCTGATCAGCAGAGATGAGCCATCTTAATTTCTATCAGTTATAGAGCCCATCTTGGCGGAACATAGTCCTTGAGAAGTAAATATTTGTTTGCATTTATCTCTTAATAATTCATCAATAATGATTTCACAGCTATTGTCATACTCATAATGCGATTTTGAAAAAAGTATTTACAATACACTACACACTTGATTAATTATTATTAACTACTGCTCACAGTACGCACTGATAGCTTCACTGTTCTTGTTATTACTAACTCAGGATTACCGAAGTTCACAAAAACACGGAACTGATCCTCGTAAAGAAAACGGCACTGCACTGTCCTCTACTTTAGCACGGCACCACACTGTTCTTTTCATAAGCACGGCACAAGACTGCTCGTGACATAAAACACTTTACCGCGCTGCACTAAGAAGCACTGTTCATTAAAGCTACACTGAACGCACTGTTGAGCACTTGAAATCAGCTGAAAACAAACTAAACTCGGAGCGGTCAGGATCCCCTTTTATAGCTTGGCGAAAAAATATCAAAGGGGGAGGCCGAGCACAGGTCCTCTGTTGGCATCTGTTGGCTTCTTTGATCTACTTCCTACTTCTTAAATATTCGACTAACTCCGTTTAATTTTTCATGTACGTAGTTTTCGCAACAATATATAGGCCTGTTAACGCTCTAGTGGTCGCAATTTTTGTTTGATCGTTATTACGAGTATACTTGATATTTAATCGTTTTATACATGAAAAAGATCAAGTTCCTCAATGGCAGAGATCGGTTCAGTGGGAGGGGAGGGGAGCATTTATCAGTTTTGAGCCTACAGCAAACCCCCACTCCTACTCATGGCATATAAATAGTAAGCTATTATATCATGAGCCACTTCATTCCAAGGTTAAATATCAAATATTGTTTTCATTGAACTTTGTGAGAAATATATAAATACGTTCTCTTTATCCCCACCCCCTTCGTTTGTTCTTGGACTACTAAAATTTGAGTGATTGAGATAATAATTATTCTGATTCATTATAAATTACAGTACTTTATATAGTAAATAGTTTTCAATAAAATTAGTATATTATACTCAGATATATTTCATTAATTAATTTTCTTTGCGGTCTAGAATATGTCTATCTACCTATTCTGCTCTGCAAGGTTGGCGGATCTGTCTGTTAACAATTCCGAAGCATTCCGTTGTAGAGACTATTAACTTATAAATTGTCTAAAAGATTTCTCATTACCGTTTGTATTTATTCACTTACTATTCGTGGTGGTTTTATCAGTTTGTAGATTTATTTATCTATTGTAAACCTTCGCGATGGAAATCCGCTTAGTTTACGCAGCCCCTGCTTGACGGATTTTTTTAGTTATTCGCTCCTACAGCGGCACCGTTGTATGTGTGAAAAATGTAGGGCTTTTTTAAAACAAACTCATCGGGGTTTATCGAACTCTAAATCAAAGAGTTTTTATATGAAAGACTTTCTGGCCTTTCAACCAAGTGATCTTTAGTCAAATAGTTGGTTTTATTGAATTTATACTTGCCCCTAGCTAAATGACACAACGTTCATTGGCAAATTTGAAGGAGAAATAGTAAAGAAATGGGAGAAAAAAGAGCAACTAAGGGATCTGACCTCTGACGAAAAAAATGTCAGAAGAATTATATTGAAAAGGAGAATACATTAAAGCCCATATAGATTGTCACCCTCACCCAAAGGGTTGCCGCCTGACCACTCGTAGACCCTTGTCGAGTACAGCCCTCATCTCCTCATCCCTTAGCTTTGTCGCATTTCCTATTCTAGTCCAACCTTAATATCCTACCAAAACGGGAAACTCTTTCGTATATACCTGCTCTATTTCAATATCGACCAATTGTTAGTATGTTAGCAGATTTACTGTAAGAGAAATCAGCAATTGAGGACGACCTGCTGATGAGTACGAACTCATGACGGGATTTACGAACTTTTTCTTCAAATGTCCGTCGATCCTACCCAGGAGATGATGAAAATGAGGTCCGTTCAAAAATAAATATATTTGTCTTTTATCGCACTTGAGGTCCCAATTTTTGTTTGATCTTTACCAAACTCGATATTTAGACGTTATTTGTTAAATTAAAGATCAAGTTCGTTAATGAATGAAATCAGACCTGGGGGAGGGGAGGTTTAAAGGTGGAGAATTTTGGAAATTCGAAATATCTCCGTAACTATAAGTCGGGTTGCAAATTGTATAAAAGCAATCTTATTCCACCTTAAATGTGCTATAAATATTTTTATATACATTTATTCTCTATCTTGAATATTAACCGAGTTATTTCCATATTTTAGTTTTCAGAGCCTTCCTTCTACATAAACAATACTCTGTTATAAAATAAACCATACTATTCGAAGCCTAAATACCAAATATTGTTTTCATTGAACTTTTACTTTGTGAGATATATGCAAATACGTTCTGCTGACCCCCTTTTCTTTTGTTCTTGGATTACTAAAATTTGAGTGATTGAGATAAAACTGATTCTGATTCATTACAAATTACGCCACTAGTTTTATTAAATTGTTTTCAATAAAATTAATATGTTATATTCAGATATATTATATTAATTGTTTGTCTTTCCGGTCTATCTATTCAGAGCAACGAGGTTGGCTTGCCTGTTTTTTTACAACTCAGCCGCTTTACGTTGTAGAGATTTTACTGTATGTATATTTATCTATTGTAAAACTTCACGTTGGGAATCTGCTCAGTTTACGCAGCCCCTGCGTGACGGACTTTTTTAACAAAGATTTGAAATACTTCCAAATTTTAAGTACTGGAAAACATTTCACAATATTTTCAATTTATAACCGGAGTCATACTAATAAAAGTCCGTCATGCAGGGGCTGCTAAAAACTAAGTAGATTCCCCACGTGTGCCACGTTTTGGCATTTATCTCAAAAAGCCAATTTTCAATGAAAACAATATATTTGGTATTTATGCTTCAAACAATGTGCTTCATAATATAACAGCTCATTGTAAATATGACATGAGTTGGAGACGGGGTTTACTGAAGACTGAAAACTATAAAATGCAAATATCTCGGTTAGTAACCAAGATAGTGAAAATATGCAAATAACACCATTTATATAGCATTACTTTGCAATAATATTGGTTCTATACAATGTTTCTATCCAACGAAAAATAACGGAGATATTAAGAATTTTCGAAATTCCTCCCCTCTAAACCCACTCCTCCTGGTCTGATTTCAGCAAATAACAAACTTTATCTTTATTTTTAAGTAAAAATATTAAATATCGAATTAACGATTAAACCAAAATTATGACCTCCCGAGCGGTTATACACACACACGCACATAAATTCAGTTTTAAACTGAACCCATTTTCGGCGTCTACTGGGTAGGGTCGATGGTTATTTGAAGAAATTTTTCGAAAACCGCGTCATGAATACAACCTCTGTCTGCTAAAAGTAGGATAACGATTTTAAAACACTCTCCTTTCATGAATAAAATATTTCGAATGTTAGAAATTCCTCCCCTCTAAACCCCCCCCTCCCACTTGTCCGATTTCTGGCGTTAACAAACTTCATCTTTCTTATTACAGAAAACGATTAAATACCGAGTTTGGTGGCAATTAAACAAAAATTGCAACTGCTAGAGTGTGAAGTCATATATATATATATATATATATATATATATATATATATATATATAGCCTGAGTGGCAAAAAGGGGACGTTAATAAATAATACTAATAATATACATATAAATATATATAGTTTGGAATGGACCTCATTTTCATCATCTCCTGGATAGCATCGTTGGACATTTGAAGAAATTTTTCGAATATCGCGTTATGAGTACGACCACAATAGCTGATTTCCATTAAGGGATCAATTTCCCGTGTTTTCAAAATAAAGGTAAATTTATTTTTGTATATTTTCTTGTACAAGAAAGAACTATATATTTAAGCACATATATATTTAGAAAATATTACTACAAACTATTATTGTTGCACTTGAATCGGAATTGCATTTAATAGGTGTTTATTCTATTTATAATTTAAACTTCTACTGCGTTAATAAATTATTTTTATTTTTTTTTTTTTTATTTTTTTTTTTTTTTTAATAATTTTGGAGTGGCCCCTTTTCGTGGTGATAAATATAATTTATAATACATTTTCTTTATGCTTTAGAAAAAATCTAAAAGGAAGACCCTAAATGAGCTATTTTGGCTTCGCGTGCCCTGTGATAAGCTTTTCGTCAATCACATTGTAGTCATCACAAACTTATAAATAAATTATATTTCTGAAATATGACAAATACGTAAGACATTTTAGAATTAAGACTGCTAATCCATTGAATGGCTGTACGAAAATAATTGATCAGAAGCAGAAAAAAATTATTTTTCTTCAAATAGTTCTCTAAACATCATTTGAGCCTATAAATGAATAATTTACCTAGGAACAAAATTCCTTAGCAAGGATAGTGGGAAAAGTATATCCAGTTCCATAGCCTCATACGACTATACTTTAAAAATATCCTACCCATAAAGAAAAAAAGTGTCTAAGGAAATCACTTTCACTACAGGAGGCAATTCATAACGTGATAATGGCTGAATGATAAAATTGAAATTGATAAATGATAAAAATGATCTCATTCTTTATAACTCTTCCTCATACGCATTCTCTCTAGTCTATCCAGAATTACACTAGAATTATTCTACGAGGGGTGTACAGAAAGTTCTAAGCCTGATATATATGTATATATATATATATATATATATACTAGCTCAGATACCCGGCTTCGCTCGGGAATTCATATGAAGCTTAATGGTGATGGTATTTTTTTTGGCAAGGCTTTACTTTGCACATTATTTTGACATTTACCCGTCCCAGTGTTTAGGGTTAATACCCGTCGTTTCTGTGGATTTGTTAATAATAAAATTAATTTTTTATGTAAGACTTCACTGTCCTCCATATTGTCATATTTCCCGTCTCCTGTGCATTATGCATAGATTTGAATTATTAAGGACTAAATATTAACATACATTTGAATTGATTTTTCCAGGTGAGGTACCTGGTAGTTCATATTGAAAAGAATTCTTGAGCAAATTTCTCTAAATAACAAAATAAACAACTTTTGTTATGTGCATATTTGCCGATAAACTAATAGGAAACGAAATATTGCTATTTTTAATTTCTGGCTTCCCTTATATCCCCTACTCCTACTCGTCCCTAGAAATGTTGGTATGGCTTCTTATAATGAAAGCGTTAGTGCTAATATATATACCGAGTTTGGTTTAGTTCGGTTGAGTCTTTAGTGCCAAATAAAATTGTGGACTCCCGCTATAGTTTTTAGCGTATAACGCCTTTATACTTCCGTATACGGCAAAAGTGCATATAACAAAAGTTACTCTAAATAACAAAATAAACAACTTTTGTTATGTGCATATTTGCTGAAAAAGCAATAGGAAACGAAATATCGCTATTTTTAATTTCAGGCCTCCCTTATAACCCCCACTCCTGCCCGTCCCTAGAAATGTTAGTATGGCTTATTATAAGGAAGGCGTTAGTACTAATTCACATACCGAGTTTGGTTTAGTTCGGTTGAGTCTTTTGTGCCAAATAAAATTGTGGACTCCCGCAATAGGTTTTAGTGTATAACGCATTTATACTTTCGTATACGGCAAAAATGCATATAACAAAAGTTACTCTAAATTACAAAATAAACAACTTTTGTTATGTGCATATTTGCTGAAAAAGCAATAGGAAACGAAATATCGCTATTTTTAATTTCAGGCCTCCCTTATAACCCCCACTCCTGTTTGTCTTAGAGAATATTAATATAGCCTAAAGTCTAAGTTGGGCTAGTAGTAATATACATACCAAGTTTCATAAAATTCGGTTCAGCCGTTTATGCGTGAAAAGGTAACAAACAAACAAACAAACAAATAAACAAACAAACAAATAAACAAACAAACAAACAAACAGACACCAAAGAAACAAAATGCAGTTATGGTGTCTATGACATGTGAAACGAAAAGTTATCGTGAAATTTCGCGAAAAAAATCAATGTACAGACAGAGGTTACAATTTTATATATATATATAGATTTATTAACGGCCACTTTTTGCTACTAAGGCTAATCAGGACGGGTTGTCTACAGGTTACCACCCACTTCTAGCCAGGATGGGGCTAAGGATTTTATTTAATGAATTCCATCACTAAAAATAAATTCCTATTGCCCAGATGGGAATCGAACTCGTCACTCTAGGTTTACCGTGAGATATAAAGGTCAACGCTTTAACTCACATGGCTAACCTGAGCCCCGTATGCTGTATATATTAATGTTTATTAGATGCGTAATGGTTGTGTTTACGCAATAACTGTTATCAGTCAATAATTGTTGTTAGTCTTATGGAATGCCTACGGGGTGTACAGAAAGTTCTAAGCCTGGTGTACCTATGATACCTCAGCTGTCAAGGTTGTTTTGGAAGGTTTTGACAACAATTTTTTTTTTTGACCGGGCTACAGATGTTGGAAAAGCGGTGGAATAAGTGCGTTGCTGTTGAGGGGGACTATATTGAAAAATAAAAATATGTAAGTTGAAAATATATTTGTATATATATTTCAGGCTTAGAACTTTCTGTACACCCCTCGTAAATAAGAGGTGAACTAGATAATTTGCAATAATTAGATTATTAAAAACGAAATTCACATTGGAGACATATTCAATTTAGATATTAACAGGGGGTCATCAAATAGTAATAGAAAATTCGACCTCATTTATGTTCTCTATTTCTAAATAAAACACGGTGACTAAAGGGATGGGGGAGGTTACTTATGTTAAAAACAAGCAAGTACGAATAACTCACTTAATATTTGTGTTAAGACAAAATTTATGAAAAAAAACAATTGTAGAGCATCAAAAGTTTAACAAGATTGTTTATGTAACGTCTTTCAATCCAGCGCTTAATAACGGAGATATAAACGTTCCGTTTTTAATACCTGTTCCCATAGCAGAGATATTTTAAATTTTCCTAAGTTCCCCTCTAAACCTACCCTCTCCCACTGTATTCAGCCATTAGCGGACATGATCTATAGTTTTACATAAAAAGTTTAAATATCGAGTTGGCAAGGATTAAACAAAAATGCGACAGTTAATATATAACATATACAAATATATATATATATATATATATATATATATATATATATATTAGACTAGCTCAGATACCCGGCTTCGCTCGGGAATTCATTTGAGGCTGAATGGTGATGGTATATTTTTGGCAAGGCTTTACTTTGCACAATATTTTGACATTTACCCGTTCCAGTGTTTAGTGTTAATACCCGTTGTTGGCATTTGTTAATAATAAAATTATTTTTTTATGTAAGACTTCACTGTCCTGCATATTGTCATATTTCCCGTCTCCTGTGCATTATGCATAGATTTGAATTTTTAAGGAGAAAATATTGACATAAATTTGTATTAATTTTTTCAGGTGAGGTACCTGGTAGTTCATATTGAAAAGAAGTGTTGAGCAAATTTCTCTAAATAACAAAATAAACAACTTTTGTTATGTGCATATTTGCCGAAACCCCAATAGGAAATCATTATTATTAATTTCAGGCCTCCCATATAACCCCCACTCCTGCCCGTCCCTAGAAATGTTAGTATAGCTTATTATAATGAAGGCGTTAGTACTAATTCACATACCGAGTTTGGTTTAATTCGGTTGAGTCTTTTGTGCCAAATAAAATTGTGGACTCCCGCTATAGTTTTTAGCGTATAACTCATTTATACTTCCGTATACCGCAAAAGTGCATATAACAAAAGTTACTACAAATTACAAAATAAACAACTTTTGTTATGTGCATATTTGCTGAAAAAACAATAGGAAACGAAATATCGCTAATTTTAATTTCAGGCCTCCCTTATAACCCCCACTCCTGTTCGTCTTAGAGAATATTAATATAGCCTAAAGTCTAAGTTGGGCTAGTAGTAATATACATACCAAGTTTCATAAAATTTGGTTCAGCTGTTTATGCGTGAAAAGGTAACAAACAATCAAACAAACAAACAGACACGAAAGAAACAAAATGTAGTTATGGTGTCTATGACATGTGAAACGAAATGTTATCGTGAAATTTTGCGAAAAAATCAATGAACAGACAGAGGTTACAATTTTATACATATATAAATGATTAATAGGTTTCTTTACCATCCAGCATCTCAGGAGATATGACTTCTCCGAGTAATGAAATTAGTTTGGCAAAATTAATTATTGGGCTTCAATTTTTTTCAATCATCAGAATTAAATCTAAGAAAGCTCAACAATAAAATACCTTACCAAAGTTGAAATAATAGCTTTAGATACCACAACCGTACAACGTGAAACAAGTGTGGCCCCCACGGAGCCACCTCTCTAGCAGTAGGTAGTGCAGCAATGGACTCCAGCCTTTGACGGTAACCCGCATGACAGCCTCGAGAGCTATCCAACATTCCCCGGTGAGAACATCAAGCTGTGCTGGTTTACACGTACAAGAAGGACGGGTAGGCGAGTCGAAGGCGATGGTGTTGATACAGAGGCCGGTTGATGTCGGTTGACCAGGTAAATCCCAAAAAAGTCCGTCACGCAGGGGCTGCGTAAACTAAGCAGATTTCCCTCGTGAAGTTCAGTAATCTATATATATATATATATATATATATATATATATATATATATATATAGTCATAGACACCATATCTGCATTTTGTTTCTTTCGTGTATGTTTGTTTGTTTGTTACCTTTTCACGCATAAACGGCTGAACCGAATTTTATGAAACTTGGTATGTATATTACTACTTACCCAACTTAGACTTTAGGCTATATTAATTTTCTCTGAGGCGAACAGGAGTGGGGGTTATAGGGGAAGCCTGAAATTAAAAATAGCGATATTTCGTTTTCTATTGGTTTTTCGGCAAATATGCACATAACAAAAGTTGTTTATTTTGTTATTTAGAGTAACTTTTGTTATATACACTTTTGTCGTATACCGAAGTTTAAATGCGTTATACGCTAAAAATTATAGCGGGAGTCAACAATATTATTTGCCAAAAAAGACTCAACCGAACTAATTAAAACTCGGTATGTGTATTAGCAGTGAATCCTTCATTATAATAAGCCATACCAACATTTCTATGGAAGGGCAGGAGTGGGGGTTGAGCCTGAAATTAAAAATAGCGATATTTCGTTTCATATTGGTTTTTCCGCAAATATAAACATAACAAAAGTTGTTTATTTTGTTATTTGGAGTAACTTTTGTTATATACACTTTTGTCGTATACCTAAGTATAAATGAGTTATACGTTAAAACTTTAGCGGGAGCCAACAATTTTATTGGGCACTAACGCCTGAAATAAAAATTCACCATATTTACATGTATAAGAGACGGGAAATATAAAAATATCGAAGACAGTGAAGCCTTATCGAACAAATATTCTATTATTAGCAAATCCACGGCAACGACGGGTATCAATCCTAAACACTGGAACGGGTAAATGTCAAAATATTGTGCAATGTAAAGCCTGCTAAAAAATACCATCACCATTCAGCCTCAAATGAATTCCCGGGCGAAGCCGGGTATCTGAGCTAGTAGATAAATAAACATACTGCTAACACAACACCGTGAATAAATACAAACGGAAATAAAAAATGTTTCATTCAATTTCAATAGCCTGCCGACAGGAAGCGTTAGGTTAGAAATGTAAACAAACTGGTTGGCCTGCCTCACACCGGAAAGAAAAACAATTACTGAAATATATCAGAATATAACACATTAATTTTATTGAGAACTGTTTACTATATCTATTACTGTAATTAATAATGAGTCAGAATAATTGTTATCTCGATCAATAAAATTTTAGTAGTCCAAAACTTTAAGATGGGTGGGGGGGTCACCAGGACATATGTGCATATATCTCGTATAAAAAAGGGTCTCTTGAATACAATTTTTGGTAATAAACTTCCAATAATGTGGTTTATTATGTAGCAGGGTATTGTTTACGTAACATGAGTAGAAGTGGTGGTTTGCTGAAAACTGAAAAATGCAAATATCTCGGTTAATATTCAAGACAGAGAATAAACGTATATAACAATATTTATACTAAATTTAATTTTGTTCTATACAATTTTTCGATCCGATGCATAATAACGGAGATATTTCGAATTTTTGAAAATCCCCCTCTCTAAACCCCCCCCCCCTTCTGGTCCGATTTCAGTCATTAACGAACTTGTTCTGTCTTGTTACGTAAACGTTTAAATATCGAGTTCGGTACCGATCAGATAAAAATTGCGACCGGTGGGGCGGTAACAGACAAACATATATATATATATATATATATATATATATATATATATAATACTAGCTAAGGTACCCGGCGATGCCCGGGAAATCATTGCTGACTGACTAATGATTGTATTTTTATAGCAAGACTTCAATGTGTACAATTGCACTTCCCTCCACGATGTATTGTTTTTTCAAAACAGCCAATCCTAAAGTGTAACTTTCAGGGTTAATAGAATAGAAATTTTAGTTTTGAAGAATATATGAAAATGGGTTCCTAATTTATCCCTCACGACTTTTTGACTCACGGTTTTTGAATAATTCAAACCATAATCATGGGTAGCATTTATCACAATTAAATGTCATCTATAATGAACATATTTCCTGCCAAAAATCAAACCAATAGTTTTAGCATAGTTTTATCCTCAGTGGAAATCACCTCCCGTCGTGGCACATTCCAGGAAATAACTAAACTCAATTACCTCCCGTCCATTTCCGCTCTCGCAGGAGCGTTATCATCGTTGTTTTCCTTAGAATATTGATTCAGAATATTATTTTAATAATTTATCTCCCTGCTGGAACTAAATAATAGATAATTTCATTTATGTTCAAAAAGCTAGATGAGGGGAACACAGCCCCCCTGCAACCTAGTAATACTTTAAACATTCATATCGAGTATATATTAAATACCAGAAATGCTCTTATAGTTTATATTCTATTAGAAATAAATAAAAAAGTTATAGGGAAAATAAATAAATAAATGAGGAGGCGACGGAGATTTATAAGCTCACTAATCCGAATCATACTTGCAACTATCATATAAGACTAAAACATAACATCTTTTGTCATAATATCCATTTATTAAAAACACTTAAATAAGCACTAATAAAATTAATGACTCCCGCAATGGATTTAGCGTATATGCCGTGTTAACTTCATTTACGGCAAAAGTGAATACAACAAAAGATACTTTAAATAACAAAAGTAAACAACTTTTGCTATGTGCACGTTAGCCAAAAAAAAATAGAAAATGAAAATTGCGAATTTTTATCTCAGCCCTGTCTTATAACCCCCACTCCCGTTTGAACCTAAACATTTATAATATAATCATGGAAGAATTATTGCTAATTCGCATACCAAGTTCTGTTAAATTCGGTTCAATCGTTTCGCTCAACAAAATTGTTGGCTTCCGCTTTAGATTGTAACGCATATCTCGTTTATGTTATACAGCAAAAGTGAACATTACCAAAGTGACTTTAAATAACAAAATAAACAACTTTTGTCATGTGCATATTTGCAGAAAACCCAGTAGAAAAAGAAATATTGCTATTTTTAATTTCAGGCCTCCCTTATAGCCCCCACTCCTGCCCGTCCCTAGAAATATTGGTATGGCTTATGATAATTAAAGCGTCAGAGATAATACACATATCGAGTTTTATTTAGTTCGGTAAAGTCTTTTGTGCCAAATAATATTCTTGACACCCACTATAATTTTTAGCGTATAACGCATTTATAATTCGGTATTCGAAGATAGTGTATATAAAAAAGTTTATCTAAAAAACAAAATAAACAACTTTTTTTATGTGCATATTTGCGGAAAAACCAATAGGAAACGAAATATTGCTATTATTAATTTCAGGCTTCCCTTATAACCCCCACTCCTGCCCGTACATAGAAATGTTGGTATGGCTTATTATAATGAAGGCCTCACTGTTAATACACATACCGGGTTTTATTTAGTTCGGTTGAGTCTTTTGTACCAAATAATATTGTTTGCTCCCGCTATAATTTTTAGCGTATAACGCCTTTATAGTTCGGTATACGAAAAAAGTGTATATAACAAAAGTTATTTTAAATAACAAAATAAACAACTTTTGTTATATGCATATTTGCCAAAAAACCAATAGGAAACGAAATATCGCTATTTTTAATTTCAGGCCTCCCTTATAACCCCCACTCCTGTTCGTCTCAGAGAATATTAATATAGCCTAAAGTCTAAGTTGGGTTAGTAGTAATACACATACCAAGTTTCATAAAATTCGGTTCAGCCGTTTATGCGTGAAAAGGTAACAAACAAACAAACAAACAAATAAACAAACAAACAAACAAACAGACACCAAAGAAACAAAATGCAGTTATGGTGTCTATGACATGTGAAACGAAAAGTTATCGTGAAATTTCGCGAAAAAAATCAATGTACAGACAGAGGTTACAATTTTATATATATATAGATATATATACATAATTTTGAACGGACCTCATTTTCGTCATCTCGGTAGGATCGATTGACATTTGAAGAAAATTTTCGAAAATCGCGTCATGAGTACGAACCCTCAATAGCTGATTTCCCCTTAGGGGAAATCTGCTAAAAAGGCAACAGAAATTGATAAAAAGGAGAAATAGCGAGCATACGATTTAAACCCCTTTTGACCCTTTCTTCCACGAAAATTTCAAGAGCAAAGACCACAAAAAATGTAAGTGCAGAGGTTTCTCATAAATGAAAAAACAGAGGTTCCTCAGAAAAGTGCAATACAGAGGTTCTTCAAAAGTGTCAAGGTCAGAGGTTCCTAAAAAATATCAATTAAAGAGGTTCTTAATAATGTCAAGAACAAAGGTGCCTCAAAAATGTCAAATACAGAGGTTCCTCAAAAATGTCAAGTGTAGAGATTCCCCAAAAAATGTCAAGGTCAGAGGTTCCTAAAAAATTTCAAATACAAATGAATTTCTCAAAAATATCAAATAAAGAGGGTATTCAAAAATTTCAAAGTGTAGAAGTTCCTCAAACATGACAAAAAAAGAGGTTTTTCGATAAAATTTCAAGTACAGAGGATCTCACAAATGTTAATTGAAGGGGTTGCTCAAAAATGTCAAGTGTAGAGATTCCACAAAAAATGTCCAAGTGCAGAGGCTGTGAAAAAATTTCAAGTGCTGAAGTTCCTCAGAAATGTAAAACCCTGCATGAGTTTCTTCAGAAATGTCAAGAGTAGTGGTTCCTCAAAAATATCAAGTGTAGAGATTCCACAAAAATGTTAAGTGCAGGGGTTTCTCTAAAATAGCAAGTCTAGAAGTTCTTTAAAGATTTCAAACCCTGAGGGAGGTTCTTCAAAATTTTGAAGTGCAGAGGTTCTTCAAAAACCTCTCGCGCGTCTAAAAACATGGAAAACCCTCACTAAGTCTTATGCGATCTGAAAATTTACTGAACTATAAACTTTTCTAAAGAAGAAGGATGCCTATTCTTGAATTATGAATAAGTGCCACTTATGTTGAATGTTCATTGATTACACACAGAAGAATATTTGTGTTCGAAACGTATATAGCTTCCTTATTTACAATTAACCAATCAGATAGTAATTAAACAGGAAATGTGCTTGTCCAATCTTAATTTGTAACTTTCATGATAAAACTATTATCATCAGCGCACAGTATTCAAGGCCGTTCAGATAAATAGAAAGTCCGTCACGCAGGCGCTGCGTAAACTAAGCAGATTTCCCACGTGAAGTTTAACAATAGAAAAATCCACCTAATAACAACAGTAGTAGTATGGAATCTCTAAACCTATTCACGAGGGACGAAGAGTTACCGAAACGGCACTGGCTCTCGGCAGAGTCCCGAACGTAGCCGACTCCTGCCTACCACACCCACAATACAGATGTAAATATCTCGGTTAATATTCAAGATACAGAATAAATGTATACAACAATATTTATAGTAAATTTAATTTGCAATAAGATTGATTCTATACAATTTTTCGAGCCGACGCATAATAACGGAGATATTTCGAGTTTTCAAAAATCCCCCTCTAAACTCCCCCTCCCACTGGTCCGATTTTAGCCATTAACGAACTTGATCTTTCTTTTTACATAAAACGCTTAAATATGAAGTTTGGTAACGATCAAACAAAAATTGCGACCACTAGAGCGTTAACAGACAAATATATATATATATATATATATATATATATATATATATATATATATATATATATATATATATAATTTTGAACGGACCTCATTTTCGTCATCTCCTGGGTGGTATCGATGGACATTTGAGGGAATTTTTCATAACTCGCGTCATGTGTCCGCCCTCAATAGCTGATTTCCCTCAAGGAAATCTGCTAAAAATAGTGATGGGCCTAATATTGAGCCTTGGTAATTGTTTGCAATTCCGATGCGATTTTAAATCCATTAATATTGTTACTTTGAACGTTCTGTTAAAGATTATGTAAGCAAATGCGAACAATTTCTTGAGTAAATATTCCATAATGTTCTAACTTATCAAATAGCATTTCATGTCAGGCTTTGAATGCCTTTCTTAAATCAGAAAACAATTCATTTACGCTCAGATTTCTTTTCAGGGAATGCATTATGTCTTCCAAGAAATCTTATTTTGCTGATTTAATGAATATTTTCACTCACAAAGAAATTAAGCCAGAATGTTCTGCCTGCCTTGTGCATCTTTCTTGAACAGGGAGTGATAAAAGCATGGGATAATTTTTTTTTATAAGACATTTATTAAATTTCTGAGTTTTTCAAATTTAACTCTCAAGGAATTATTTTTCAGAAAATAAAAGATTGTTTTATTTTTTAGAGTTAGAACAGTTTTAATTCATTTTGTCCTGTGGGGGGATTTTTTTTTATTTCTATGGAGAAGTTAGACTAATCTTTAATGAAGAGATCGATTGAATTTTACCTGGTTGGTAATAAACCTATTTTTTTTTTGTTAAATTGGCTGCTTCTGTACCAATGAACATTTAGATTGCACAAAGACATTCAATAAGGGTAATACAAACGCCACAGTGAGTCAAACCAGTAAATGTGACATAGTACGCTCATTTTATATTCTATTTCTCTCTTTCTAAGAAACTTATGTAAATACTACTTCACATTTAATCATGTCATAATCTTTTTCTTGGTGCAGTAGCCTCCAGCAGCGAAAGTAGCAGAGGTGTGGCCTTACGTAAGGCTGAACACGACAAAATACAAATACATAGTACATTAGTATCTGAGTTGGAAACAAATCTGCTGAACAAGATTTTGAGAACATAACAATTATCAATTGTTACATATACATTACCCTCCTGCCCATAAAAAATGAATATATATTTTATTTCAATTTGCATTTTACCACTTCCCAGAACCCATACTCGTCCTTGTTGGTTTAATACATTCACAAATTTGATCTTAGGGATTTATGTGTTTACAAGTTACATTTTCATATCAAGATAGATAATACTAATTCAAACATTGCTGCCAATAGAGCGCAAAGGCAGGTCATACAGTACTAAATTAAAAATATTTCTGGAATAAAACGGCGTTGTCTTTTTTGTCGTCCCCTTGACGATGAAGCGCTGACTCCGAAAGTGCATTTTGCATAAAATTAAAAAAAATAGTAGAGGACAAGGTCTTTTTATTGATCCTCATCAACGTTAATAAATGCCCATCCATGTTTTTAATATGACGAAAATATTGTTTAAAATTGTTATTGTGTTATTAAAACTCCAGTTATGGAACGGAATTTTTTTTTTTTTGGTTTTACAAACCTTGGAGAACTTTAACCACCATTAAAAGTCCCCCCCCCCTCTCGATGGCTTTCCAGACCACTACGCGGAACTCCTTCTTCTACTTCACTCTGTCGAACCACCTCATCTTCAGCCTCGTGGCCGAGTGTCCACCACATTCAATGTCTTGTATAGGGAACCGGTTGGGTTGCTTCTTGCCACATGTCCAGCCATTTTAACCTCTGAGCTTTCATAGTGGTACATACCATGCGAAATAGACGGTATATTTTCATATATAATTTTCTCTATTGTCTTTCTTCTCCAAAATTCTAAGTCACCATCCAACTTTGGGCCACTAAGGACCTTACGCTCATACCTTTCAACCACTGTTACCAGGGTAACATCCACGCCCATGTCTCACACCCATTTATGAGTACATGTTTGCTAATGGAGTTATAGACCTTTTCTTTGAAGGCTCGTGCGATTTTCCTAGATCTTAATACTCGAGAAACCGAGAAGAAAGCGTGAAGTGTACTAGCTATTCTTAGGTTATTTCAGTAAACTAGTCTTCACTTTTGTTTACTGTTTCTACTTTTGTATCATATTTACTTTATTTTTAAATTAACCATGAAAACTTCCTTATGGTGGTTATTTAAACTCTTATTTTTACACCTAATATATTTCATCTTGGAGTGGCTCTTGATCATACTTTATAAATAAAACTGAAAGTTTTAAAAACAGCAGTTGGACGAAAGTATTCCATAGTAATAAAATTAAATTTATATATATACTAGCTAAGGTACCCGGCGATGCCCGGGAAATATTTGTAGACTCACTAATGATGGTATTTTTATAGCTCCTATGTGTACAATTAAAATTCCCTCCACGATTGTTTTTCCCAATTAGCTAATCGTAAAGGGACTAATAGAATAGAAATTTTAGTAATAATGAATAAATGAAAATGTGATCCTAATCTATTCCTCTCCACTTTTTGAGACTCACTGTTTTTGAATAATCCACACCATAATCATGGATAGCATTTATTACAATTAAATAATATCTATAATGAACATATTTCCCGTTAAAGCCAATCCGAGCACATATAGTTTAAGCATACTCCGAACGATTTCCTTAATAATTGATCCAAAATATTATTTTAAAAATTTACCTACCTGAAGGAGTTAAATAATAGTGGTAACCTAAAAATAATTTCATTTATATTCAAAAATCTAGGTGAGGGGAAGAGAACTCCCTGCAATCTAAGTAATATATAAACAATCATATGGAGTTTAAACGTATATTGTCTTTTGTCATAATGATATTACCATTAACGTCTAATAGTTATGATGGTACATAATATTTGTTCAATAAATTTAGGTGAGGGGCAGAGATAGGACCAAAGAGTTTGATCCCTACAACATCCGCTATCACTCCTTGTGCCAAATCAGCATGATTTTGTTTAAATAATACATTATACAAATTAAATGACGGAAATGCTCTTATAGTTTACATTTCTATTGGAAATAAATAACAAAGTTAAGGAAAAATAAATAAATGAGAAGGGGGCGACGGAGAAATACAACCTCACTAATCCGAATCATATTTAGAGTTATCATATGTGACTAAAGCATAAAATCATTTTATAATACGCATTCATTCAAATCACTTAAATAAGCACTAATAAAATTACTGACTCCCGCTATAGTTTTAGCATATATCCCGTGTTTACTTCATTTTACGAAAAAGTGAATGCAACAAAAGTTGCACTAAATAAACAACTTTTGTTCTATGTATGCTTACCGAGAATCTAATAGGAAACGAAATATCAGAATTTTTCATTTCAGGCCTCCCTCATAACCTCATACAGGGTTTATTTCATTTTACTACAAAATTAAATGAGACAAAAGTTACTCTAAATAACAAAATAACACATCATTTGTTATGTACATGTTTGCCAAGAAACTAATAAGAAACGAAAAATCACAATTTTTCATTTATGTCTTCACTCATAACCCCTACTCCTGTTCGTACCAAGAAACTTTAATATAGCTTATAATCAGGGAGGTTTTGATACTAAATTACATACGGAGTTTCGTTGAGTTCGGTTAAGTCTTTTATGCCCATTAATATTGTTGAGTCCTTGTGTATATCTTGTTTATACTTTGTTATAGGACAAAATTGAATATAACAGAGGTTACTGTAAATAAAAAAATAAACAACTTTTGTCATGTGCATGTTTGTCTAAAGACCAATAGGAAACGAAATATCACTACTTTTAATTTCAGGCATCCCTTGCAACCGCCACTCCTGCTCGTCCCTAGAAATGTTAGTACAGCTTATTATCATAGAGAAGTTAGTGCTAATTCACACACCGAGTTCGGTTAAGTTCGGTTGAGGTTTTTGTGCCAAATAAAATTGTAGACTCTCGCTATAGTTGTTAGGTATAATTCATTTATAATTAGGTATACGACAAAAGAGTATATAGTTAAAGTTACTCTAAATTACAAAATAAACAACTTTTGGTATGTGCATATTTTTGCTGAAAAAGCAATAGGAATCGAAATATCGCTATTTTTAATTTTAGGCCTTCCTTATAACCCCCACTCCTGTTCATTTAGGAGAATATTAATATAGCCTAAAGTCTAAGATGGGTTAGTAGTAATATACATACCAGGTTTCATAAAATTCGGTTCAGCCGTTTATGCGTGAAAAGGTAACAAACAAACAAACAAACCTACACGAAAGAAACAAAATGCAGTTATTATGTCTATGACATATGAAACGAAAAGTTATCGTGAAATATCGAGAACAAAATCAATGTACAGACAGAAATGACAATTTTATATATATACTAGCTTTGCACGGGAATTTATTTGAGGCTGAATGGTGATGGTATTTTTTTGGCAAGGCTTTACTTTGCTCAATATTTTGACATTTTCCCTTCCCAGTGTTTAGGGTCAGTACCCGTCGTTTTTGTGGATTTGTTAATAATAAAATTAATTTTTTATGCAAGACTCCACTGCCTTCAATACTGTAATATTTCCCGTTTCCTGTGTATTATGCATAGATTTAAATTATTAAGCACAAAATATTATAATATATTTTAATTTGAATTAATTTTTCCAGGTGAGGTACCTGGTAGTTCATATTAAAAAGAATTGTTGAGCAAATTTCTCTATATAACAAAATAAACCACTTTTGTTATGTGTTTTTTTCCGTAACCCCAATAGGAAACGAATTATCACTATATTTAATTTCAGGCCTCCCTTATAACCTCCACCTGCCCGTCCCTAGAAATGTTAGTATGGCTTATTCTAAGGAAGGCGTTAGTGCTAATACACATACTGAGTGTTTTATTTAGTTCGGTTGAGTCTTTTGTGCCAAATAAAATTGTATCTCCCGCTATAATGTTTAGCGTATAACACCTTTATACTTCAGTATACGACGATAGTGTATATGCCAAAAGTTTCTCTAAATAACAAAATAAACTACTTTTGTCATGTGCATATTTGCAGAAAAATGAATAGAAAACGAAATATCACTATATTTAATTTCAGGCCTCCCTTATAACCCCCACTCCTACCCGTCCCTAGAAATGTTGGTATGGCTTATTATAATGAAAGCGTTAGTGCTAATACACATACCGAGTTTTATTTATTTCGGTTGGGTCTTTTGTCCCAAATAAAATTGTTCACTTCCGCTATAGGTTTTAGCGTATATCTCGTTTATAATTTGGTATACGAAAAAAATGTATATAACAAAAGTTACTCTAAATAACAAAATAAACAACTTTTGTTATGTTCATATTTGCCGAAAAACCAATAGGAAACAAAATATCACTATTTTTATTTTCAGGCTTCCCTTATAACCCCCACTCCTGTTCATCTCAGAGAAAATTAATATAGCCTAAATTCTAAACTGGGTTAGTAGTAATATACATACCAAGTGTCATAAAATTCGATTCAGCCGTTTATGCGTGAAAAGGTAACAAACAAACAAATACACACGAAAGAAACAAAATGCAGTTGTGGTGTCTATGACATGTGAAACGAAAAGTTATCGTGAAAAAAAATCAATGTACAGACAGAGGTTACAATTATATATATATATATATATATATATATATATATATATATATATATATATATATATACTAGCTAAGGTACCCGGCTTCGCTCGGGAAATCATTTGAGGCTGAATGATGATAGTATTTTTTTTTTGAGCAAGGCTTCAATGTTTACTACACTTCCCGTCTGAGCGCATTGTTTTCCCGTGAGGGACAGGCAGGCGACTTATAGAAAAAAAAAATTGTTGTTTCCCCTGAGGGTCAGGCGGGCGACGTATAGATGAGAAATTTTAATTTTGAAGAATAAATAAAAATGTGACTTCAAACCCTAATCTGGATAGCATTTATTACAATTAAATATCCTCTATAATGAAACTTATTTCCTGTCAAAAACCAATCGGAGCTCATATAGTTTAAGCATAGTTTTGTAATTAGATTATATTCGTAATAGTAGAGCTCAGTGGAAATCATTTCACAGGATATAAGTTAAGTCAATTAACTGTTTAGGCTCCGGCCTCCTTCCGCTCTAGCATCTCCATAGTTTTCCTTAAAATATTGATTCAAAGTATTATTTTAATAATTTATCTATCTGATGGAATTAAATAATAGTATTACCCGAAAAATAATTTGATTCATATTCAAAAATATAGGTGAGGGGAATAGAACATAGCCCTCCCTGCAAAATAATTAATACTTTAAATCATATCAATTTTAAATGGATATTGTCTTTTTTCATAATAACATTACTATTAACGTCTAAATTGTTATGATGGTATATATTTCTTTCAATAACATCAAAGATATCAATAGGAAATAAGATAATATATGTATTAGCAGAACGAAAGAGTTTGATCCCCACTAAACTTCCGCTATCCCATTCTTTGTACAATTCAGGCATGACTTAGTTTAAAATAATACATTATGCAAATTATAATAACGGAAATGCTCTTATAGTTTACATTTCTATTGGAAATTAAATTAGCAATGTTATTTTTGTAGAAGAAATAAATAAATGAGAAGGGACGACGGAAGATATATAACCTCACTAATCCGAATCATATATAGAGTTATCATATGTGACTAAAAAATAAAATCATTTGTCATAATATTCATTCATTAAAAACACTTAAATAAGCACTAATAAAATTAATGACTCCCACTATAGTTTTTAGCGTATATCACGTGTTTACTTAAAAAAAAAAACATTTTACGAACATAGTGAATGACAACAAAAAATTACTCTAAAATGACAAAAATAAACTACTTTTGTAATATGCACATTTGCAGAAAAAACGAATAGAAAAACGAAATACCACTATTTTTAAATTCAGGCCTCCTTACACCCCTACAACCCCCGCTCCTGTCCGCCTTCTATAAATGTTGGTATGGCTTATTATAATGAAGGTTGTTTAGAGGCCTAAATACACATACCGAGTTTTATTTTAGTTTCGGTTGAGTCTTTTGTGCCAAATAAAATTTGCTCACTTCCGCTATAGGTTTTAGCGTATATCCCGTTTATAATACGTTACACGATAAAAGTGTATATAAACAAAAAGTTACTCTAAATAACAAAAATAAACAACCTTTTGTTATCTGCATACTTGCCGAGAAAGTAACTAATATGAAACGAAATATCGCTATTTTTATATTGCTGGCTTTCTCTTATAACCCCCCACTCCTGCCCATCCCTAGAAATGTTCGTATGGCTTATTATAAGGAAGGCGTTAGTACTAATTCACATACCGAGTTTGGTTTAGTTCGGTTGAGTCTTTTGTGCCAAATCAAATTTTTGACTCCCGCAATAGTTTTTAGGCGTATAACGCATTTTACACTTCCGTATACGGCAAAAGTGTTATATAACAAAAGTTACTCTAAATTACAAAATAAACAACTTTTGTTATGTGTATATTGTGCTGAAAAAGCAATAGGAAACGAAATATCGCTATTTTTAATTTCAGGCCTCCCTTATAACCCCCACTCCTGTTTGTTCTTAGAGAATATTAATATAGCCTAAAGTCTAAGTTGGTCGCTAGTAGTAATATACATACCAAGTTTCATAAAATTTTTTTTTTTTTGGGTACAGCCGTTTTATGCGTAAAAAGGTAACAAACAAACAAAAAAATAAACAAACAAACAAACAAACAAACAAAAAAACAAACACACAAAAAAGAAACAAAAATGCAGTTATGGTGTACAAATGACATGTGAAACGAAAAGTTATCGTGAAATTTTCGCGAAAAAATCCAATGTACAGACAGAGGATACAATTTTATATATATATAGATATAAATATATTACTAGCTCAGATACCCGGCTCCGCCCGGGAATTCATTTTGAAACCCTGAATGGTGATGGTAATTTTTTTTGGCAGGCTTTACTTTGCATAATATTTTTGACATTTTAACCCGTCCCAAGTGTTTAGGTGTTAGTGTTAGTTATCAGTTAAGGTTATTGATACCCGGTCGTTGCCGTGGATTTGCTAATAATAAATTATTTTTTCGATAAGGCTTCACTGTCTTCAAATATTTTCAATACTATTTCCCGTTTCATAATTCAAATCTAATGCACCTCTCTAAATAACAAAATATATTGCATTTTTATTTCAGCCTCCCTTATAACCCCCCTCCCGTTCGAACCTAAAAATGTTACATATAACTTATAATCATGGAAGAGATTAATGCTAATTGACATACCAAGTTTTGTTAAGGTTTGGTTCAGCCGTTAGTGCCCAATTACAAATTGTGGGCTCCCGCTAAAGTTTTAACGATATAACTCATTAATACTTAGGTATACGACAAAATTGTATATAACAAAAGTTACTCCAAATAACAAAAAAAACAACTTTTGTTATGTGCATATTTGCCGAAAAACCAATACGAAAACGAAAATAGCCACTATTTTTAATTTTCAGGCTTCCCTTATAACCCCCACTCCTGCCCGTCCCATAGAAATTTTGGTATGGCTTATTATAATAAAGCCTCATTCCTAATACACATACCGAGTTTTATATTTAGTTCCGGTTGAGTCTTTTCTGGCAAATAATATTGTTGACTCCCGCTATAATTTTTAGCGTATAACGCATTTAAACTTTGGTACATACGACAAAATTGTATATATAACAAAAGTTACTCTAAATAACAAAAGTAAACAACTTTTTGTGATGTGCATATTTGCCGAAAAACCTACCAATAGAAAACGAAATATCGCTATTTTTATATCACTTCATGCTTCTCCCTTATAACCCCCACTCCTGTTCGTCTCAGAGAAAATTAATATAGCCTAAAGTCCTAAGTTGGGGTTAGAGTAATATACATACCAAGTTTCCATAAAATTCGGTTCAGCCGTTTATGCGTGAAAAGGTAACAAACATACACGAAAGAAACAAAATGCAGCTATGGTGTCTATGACAAGTGAAACGAAAAGTTATCGTGAACATTTCACGAAAAAATCAATGTACAGACAGAGGTTTACAATTTTATATATATACATAACTCAGGTACCCCGGCTTCGCCCGGGAATTCTTTTGAGGCTGAAAATGGTGATGGTATTTTTTAGCAGGCTTTAGGCTTTATACATTTGCACAATAATTTTGACATTTACCCGTCCCCAGTGTTTAGGATTGATACCCGTCGTTGCCTTGGATTTGCTAATAATAGAATATTTGTTCGATAAGGATAACACTGTCTTCGATATTTTTTTATATTCCCGTCTCTTATACATTTAAATATTGGAGAATTTTTATTTCAGGCCTCCCTTATAACCCCACTCCTCCCGTTTGAACCTAAAAAGTTTAATATAACTTATAACCATGGAAGAATTAATGGTAATTGACAAACCGAGCTTTATTAAGTTCGGTTTCAGCGCGGTGTAGTGCCCAATAAAATTTTGTTTGCTCAGCTAAAGTTTTAACATAAAACTCATTTATACTTAGGTATACGACACAAAAGTGTATAAAGCAAAAGTTACTCCAAATAAACAAAATAAACGAACTTTTGTTATGTTTATATTCCGGAAAAACCCAATAAAAACGAAATATCCTATTTTTAATTTCAGGCTCCCTTATAACCCCCACTCCTGCCCGTCCATAGATATGTAGGTATGGCTTATTATAATGAAGGCCTCACTGCTAATACACATACCGATTTTATTAGTTCGTTGAGTCTTTTTTGGCAAATAATATTGTTGACTCCCGCAAAAATTTTTACGTATAACGCTTTTAAACTCGGTATACGACAAAAGTGTATAAGCAAAAAGTTTTTACTCAAAAATTACAAAATAAACAACTTTTTGTTTTGTGCATATTTGCCGAAAAACCAATAGAAAACGATGAATATCGCTATCTTTTACATTTCAAGGTTTCCCACTTATAACCCCCACTCCTGTTCGTCTCAGAGGAATATTAATATAGCCTATAAAGTCTAAGTTGGATTAGTAGTAATATACATACCAAGTTTCATAAAATTCGGTTCAGCCGTTTTTATATTGCCGTGAAAAGGTTAACAAACAATCAAACAAACAAACAAACAAACATACACACACGAAAGAAACAAAATGCCTCGTTATGGTGCTCTATGACATGTGAAACGAAAAGTTATCGTGGAAATTTCGCGAAAAAAATCAAATGTACAGACAGAGGTTACAATTTTATTATATATACTAATATATAATATATATATATATATAATATATATATTATATAGTATATTAGGCTAAGGTACCCGGCGATGCCCGGGGAAATCATTCTTGACTGACTAACTGATGGTATTTTGACTAGTAAGACTTTCAATGTGTACAATTTACAAACTTCCCGTCCACGACGTAATAATTTTCCGAAAATAGCCAAACCTCTGAAGGGTAACTTTTGGGGATTAATATGAATTAGAAATTTTATTTTTGAATGATAAATGAAAATGGTGTTCCTAATCTATCCCCTCTATCACTTTTTTGACTCACCGTTATTTTCAATAATGTCAAACCATAATCATGGGGTAGCATTTATTACAATTAAATATCATCTATAACTAAACATATTTCCTTTCAAAACGCCAATCCGAGCTCAACATAGTTTTAGGCAGAGTTTTGCACGTAAGATTAAATATTTGTATTAGTGAATCTCCACTGGAAACCCGCTTCCAGTAAATGCCAGACGGGAAGTAAGGTACAACTCAATTAACGTTGCAAGTGCTCCCCGTCATCTTCCGTTTTCCCGCAATGGAGACTTCTCAACATATCTTCTACTTATATTATTTGATGCAAAACATTATTTTTATAATTTATCTACCGGATGGAATTAAATAATAGTGGCAACCCTGAGAAATATCATATCGAGTTTAAACGCATATTGTTTTTTTGCCATAATGAACATTACCATTAAAAAAAACGTTTAATTGTTATTATATTAAATAATTTGTTTCAATAACATCAAGGTAGATTATACAAAATTAAACAATGTAAATGCTCTTATAGTTTTTATAAATAAATAACAAAAGTTATTAGGAGGGGGGGTGGGGTGACGAAGGATTTATTACCCTTCCACTAATCCGAATCATACTTTGAACCATCATTTAAAACGTAACATCATATGTCATAATCTTCCTTTATTAAAACCCTTAAAATAACGTACTAATATTATTGACTCCCATTAATTTTGCGTATAGCCCGTGTTCACCTTCATTTTAAAAGTGAATGCGCACAAAAGTTACTTTAAACTAACAAAGTAATCCACTTTTGCTTATGTGCATGTTTGTCGTGAAAAACCTATAGGAAACGACAATATCACTAATGTTAATTTCCAGGCCTCCCTTATAACCCCCACTTCTGCTTGTCCCTAGAAAAATGTTGGTATGACCTATGATCATTAGGGCGTCAACACTAATATACATACCGAGTTTTATTTAGTTCGGTTGAGGTCTTTTGAGCCCAATAAAATTAATTATGACTCCCGCTCATAGTTTTTAGCTTATAACACATTTATACTTAGGTATACGCACAAAAGTGTATTATATAACAAAAGTTACTTCCAAATAAACAAAATACACAACTTTTGTTTATGTTCATATTTGCCGAAAAAACCAATAGGAAACGAAATATCGCTATTTTTAATTTCAGGCCTCCCTTATAACCCCCACTCCTGCCCGTCCCTAGAAATGTTAGTATGGCTTATTATAAGGAAATCGTTAGTATTAATTCACATAGCGAGTTTGGTTTAGTTCGGTTGAGTCTTTTGTGCCAAATAAAATTGTGGACTCCCGCTATAGTTTTTAGCGTATAACTCATTTATACTTCCGTATACGGCAAAAGTGCATATAACAAAAGTTACTCTAAATTACAAAATAAACAACTTTTGTCATGTGCATATTTGCTGAAAAAGCAATAGGAAACAAAATATCGCTATTTTTAATTTCAGGCCTCCCTTATAACCCCCACTCCTGTTCGTGTTAGAGAATATTAATATAGCCTAAAGTCTAAGTTGGGCTAGTAGTAATATACATACCAAGTTTCATAAAATTCGGTTCAGCCGTTTATGCGTGAAAAGGTAACAAACAAACAAACAAACAAATAAACAAACAAACAAATAAACAAACAAACAAACAAACAGACACCAAAGAAACAAAATGCAGTTATGGTGTCTATGACATGTGAAACGAAAAGTTATCGTGAAATTTCGCAAAAAAAATCAATGTACAGACAGAGGTTACAAGAATAGATATATAGAGACATATATATATATATATATATATATATATATATATTAGTGTTATAGATGTATTTGTGCCTATAATATAAATAAATTTTCGAATTGAGTTTATAATATAAAGTTAATTTATAATACAGTGACTGACAATTTTAAAAAGAAATTTGTAATTTTAATTGATACAATTATTAGATTTCCCTTAAGGATTGACAGCAATTGGGAAGTCATGACATGATTTTCGAGAAGTTTTCTCAAATGTCCATCGATCCTACCCATGAGATGATGAACATGAGGTCCGTTCAAAACTATATATATATTTGTCTGTTAAAGCTCTAGTGGTCGTAAATTTTATTTCTTCCCCACCAAACTCGACATTTAAACGTTTTATGTATAACTAAAGATTAAGTTCCTTAATGGCTGAAATCCGACCAGTGGGGGGGGGATGAAGGGGGAGAATTTAAGAGTTTAGTTAGTAAGGAAACTTTTTTAGAGGCGTTAATAAAGACAATAAAGATGAGGGAGGACATCTGTGCCCACAAAAAGCATTGTATCTAGCCCCATCTGAGTACAAGGTGTAAGATAATAGGAAGGACCTAGCTCTTACAAGAATTGTAGAATTACGTACCCAGGTATTTTAGGACAAAAACCGCTGGTAAAACAATAATAAAGGTCATTAGTATAACTACACAATTTCATGTAATCTACTAACTAAGTCAACCCCTTTATGTCTGGGAATTCTAATTACGTCAGTTTTATTTGTAACTAATCATAAAGTGAAGATAAAAATATATTTTGTAAATATGCAAAATACGTCAAAAGCAATTCCAGTGATGATTTTTTTAATATATTCATTTTTATAATGACGCATTCTTATTGTTACGCGGAATTCCCTTTGACTTACGGGTTTCTCAGTAATTAAAAACAAGTAGTAGATTCTATCTTTGATTATGTCGTTTCATTAGTTCTCTTCATAAGCAAATCATTCTAGATCTACAGATTATGTTAACATTTGGTGCTTGCCGGATTTTAAAATGATGGAAATCAATGTATATAATGGCCATTATGAAGTTTCCTGTTTAAACTTTAACCATTCTCTTGTATAGCGAAGCGACGTTTAGAAGACATTTTGCAGAACCAATAACTTCTGCAAAATGTGTTCTAAACATCTTGGATTCTACTAAATTAGAGTCAAAATTTTCTTTTTGTTTCCCAATAAACTAATATAACAAACGCAAAATCAAAATTGAATATCCGTAGCCGCATTCCTAAAATTAGAATGCCAGATAGAAAAAGTCTACCGTTCAGAATCTATGGACCAAGGGTATTTTCTCGTTGGGAATTGAAGGGAGCGTGGCATGTAAAATAGTTGTAAGCAATGGGTAACAATGGATAACAAACAGTACGTCACGCAGGGGCTGCGTAAACTAACCAGATTTGCCAGGTGAAGTTATACAGTAGAAAAATCTGCCCAATAACAGCTGTAGTAGGAAGGGATCTCTAAACCTATTCACGAGGTACGAATAGTTCCGGAAACGGCCACCAGAGAGCTCTCGGCGGAAAGTCCGGATCATGGTAGGAGTCCTGCCGACCTCGCACACAATACAAATGCAAATATCTCGGTTAATATTCAAGATACAGAATAAATGCATAGAACAATATTTATAGTAAATTTAATTTACAATAAGATTGATTATGTACAACTTGATCTTTCTTTCTGCATAAAACGAGTAAATATCGAGTTTGGTAACGATCAAACAAAAATTACGACTGCTAGAGCGTTAACAGACATATATATATATATATATATATATATATATATATATATATATATATATATATATATATATATATATAATTTTGGACGGACCTCATTTTCGTCATCTCCTGGGTAGGATCGATGGACATTTGAAGAAATTTTTCGAAACTCGCGTCATGAGTACGACCTCAATAGCTGATTTCCCTTAAGGGAAATCTACAAAAAGCATATCAGAATTTCATTTCATATATATATATATATATATATATATATATATATATATATATATATATATAAACCAAAATGTTACAGATAATCTTAATACCGTATGAATATTTAACTCCATTATAAGACACATACTTAATTCAAGAGATACGTGATATAATTAAAAATGGAAAAAGATGAACGTTTTAGCAGCCAAGGGAAATCAGCTATTAAAGTCGTATTCATGGCGCGATTTTCGAAAAATGTCCTCAAATGCCCACCGATCATACCCAGGAGATGACCAAAATGATGTCTGTCCAAAACTGTATATGAACATGTACGAACACGATATTTAAACGGTTTATCTAAAAATGAAGATCAAGTTCGTTAACGGCTAAAATCGGAATAGTGAGAGGAGAGGTTTAGAGGTGGAGAATTTCGAAAATTCAAAATATCTCCGTTGTTGGTAGTCCAATGTCAAAGTTTAGTAGTCCAAGAACTTAAGACGAGGAGGAGGGGGAGGGGGAGTTAACTGAACATATTTGTAAGTATCTCGAATATTAAAGGTCTCTTGAAAACAATATTTGGTATTTAAGCTTCAAATAAAGTGGTAACTATAAAATTGGGTTGCTGAAGGCTGACAACTGAAAAATGCAAATACCTCGGTTAATGTTCTAGATAGAGAGTAAACGTATATGACAATATTTATAGTAACTTTAATTTGCTATAAGATTAGTTCTATACAATATTTCAATCAGACGTATAGTAACGAAGATATTTCGAAATTTCGTAAACGAACTTGATCACTTTTTTTACATGAAACGACTAAAAATCGAGTTTGGTATCGATCAAACAATAATTGCGACCGTTAGGCGGTAACGGACAAATACACACATCGGTATATATTTAAAATTTTCAACGGACCTAATTTTCGCTATCTCCAGACATTTGAAGTAATTTTTCGAAAATCCCATCATGAGTACAACCTCAATAGCTGATTTCCCATAAGTGAAATCTGCTTAAATTCTTTTGTATTATGAAGCACTATATTTGAAGCCTAAACACCAAATATTGTTCTCCTTGAACTTTTACCTCTTTTTGATAATTCCAAATACGTGACGCACATGGGAAATTTGCTTAGTTAACACAGACCCTGCGCGTTGGACTTTTTTAAAATGCTTGGAAGCACATTACTTGCTTGATACAGAGGAGGCAGCATGAAATTCTGAGGATCATAAACTGTCAGCCTTCATGTAATTTTATAGTCCACTTGGAGCATGTTTTAATCATACATTTTAGCAGATTTCCCTTAAGGGAAATCAGCTATTGAGGTCGTACTCATGACACGATTTTCGAAAATTTTCTTCAAATGTCCATCGATCCTACCCAGGAGATGACGAAAATGAGGTCCGTTCAAAATTATATATATATATATATATATATATATATATATATATATATATATATTTGTCTGTTAACGCTCTAGCGGTCGCAATTTTTGTTTGATCGTTACGAAACTCGATATTTAACCGTTTTATGTAAAAAGACAGATCAAGTTCGTTAATGGCTGAAATCGGACCAGAGGGAGGGGGGGTTTAGAGGAGGGATTTTCGAAAATTCAAAATATCTCCGTTATTATGCATCAGATTATATACATTTATTCTCTATCTTGAATATTAACCGAGATATTTGCATTTTTATGAAGTCTGTGGTGGGGTATACTTCGGATTATGCCGGCCATCTTCGTCATTTCTCGGCTCAGGCGGAAGCTTCTTCTAACCTGGCGTTTTTAACCTTACCTTACCTTCCTTACTTTTTGAGATTTTTGCAAATACGATCTGTTCATTCACCCCCCCCCTCCTTTAGTTCTTGGACTACTAAAATTTGAGTTATTAAAATATAAATTATTCTTACAAGTCAGAAGCCGTTTCAGTTGGTTATTTATTTTAATTAACTGAAAGATTTCTCATTATCTAATCACGGTTGTGTTACCAGTATGTAGATTTCTCTATTGTATAACTTCACGTGGGAAATCTGCTTAGTTTACGCAGCCCCTGCGTGACGGACTTTTTATTATTCTTTGCTAGGATATAAAGACACTGTTTATTAATTTTATCTATTAGTCATTAATAAGTAATATTTAATTAATTGTGGTGGTTCTTTAGCAGCAGTAACACCGTATTTACTAAAGGATTTATGATAGTTCCACACTTGATGTAATAACGCACAGTAACACTTAATAATAACACTTAAGCTAGGAAACAGTACTCCACGAATTTCCGTCTTCATTTACGATGTTTCTTATTTCAGTTTTAAACCGTATTTCGCTAATGGTGAAATATCATCTGAGTTTTCTGTGAATGATACATATTTCTTATTAAAGATTATTAAGTAGTAGTAGATTGCCGTAACTGGACTGTTGTACTGACCTAGGAGGCAGTAAAAGTGTAGTCCATAATAAAAAAGTCCGTCACGCAGGGGCTGCGTAAACTAAGCAGATTTCCCACGTGAAGTTTTCCAATAGAGAAATTTCACGATAGTCGAGCAGTTAAGGGAACGGCCGAATAAGCTTTTGGCGGGAATGTCATCCGTCCGTTAGCCGCCCAGATTTAATAAAAATTCAAATATCTCGGTTAATATTCAAGATAGAGAATAAATGTATATAACAATATTTATAGTAAATTTAATTTGCAATAAGATTGGTTCTATACAATGTTTCGATCCGACGTATAGTAACGGAGATATTTCGAATATTCCAAATTCTCCCCGTCTAACCCCCCCTCTCCTGGTCCGATTTGAGCCGATAACGAACTTGACCTTTCTTTTTACATAAAACGACTAAATATCGAGTTTGGTAACGATCAAACAAAAATTGCGACCGCTAGAGCGGTAACAGACAAATATATATATATATATATATATATATATATATATACAGTTTTGAACGGACCTCATTTTCGTCATCTACTAGGTAGGATCGATGGGCATTTGAAGAAAAATTTCGATAATTCCGTCATGAGTACAACCTCAATAGCTGATTTCCCCTAAAGGAAATCTGCTTAAATCATAAACATCTCTGTTCCTGAGAACTAAAAATGTTGTAGAATGTAATTGGCAAGTTTCGTAGAAAGGCTCTGAATAGATTTCTCATATCTCTAACATGTTCGGAGAAATTCGTTATAGTACTGCCCTCTCTAACAACCCCCTCCCTTCCTCTCCAGTGATTTTACAGGCCAATGAACTTGAATCCATAACCTTCAAAATGAATTCACGCTCTTGATTTCATTGATAATGAACATCACATTCGAATGTTAAATCGTTATCTGGTCTAAACACACACACACACACACACACCACATCTAAAACACATATACAATATATTCGGAATTGAAGGGCTTGAAGATTATAAAGTATTTCCAGTTGACCTAGTGTAATAGTGTGTTAACTAAGGGGAAATTTAATAAAGCATTTTTTGAATTCCCAGTAAGGAATTAATATTTGTAGATAGCATGTACATATATAATCTCTCAATAAATTATTTCAATTATTTCACTTTGCTTTCATTTACATTCATTATATTAATAAATAATTATTTCCATACGCAGTATATCCTTTTAGCAGATTTCCCATAAGGGAAATCAGCTATTGAGGTCGTGCTCATGAAGCATTTTCGAACATTTCTTCAAATGCACATCGATCCTACCCAGGAGATGACGAAAATGAGGTGTGTTCAAAACTATATATATATATCTATATATATATATATAGACATATATATATATATATTTGTCTGTTAACACTCTAGCGGTCGCAATTTTTGTTTAATCGTCACCAAACTCGGTATTTAATCGTTTTATGTAAAAAGGAAGATCAAGTTCGTTAACGGCTGAAATCGGACCAGTGGGAGGGGGGGTTTAGAGGGGGGGATTTTCAAAAATTCGAAATATCTCCGTTATTATGCATCGGATCGAAAAATTGTATAGAATCAATCTTATTGGAAATTAAATTTACTATAAATATTGTTATATGCATTTATTCTGTATCTTGAATATTAACCGAGATATTTGCATCTGTATTCTGCGTGATACTGGTCACCAGTAAGCTATGCTCGAACTTTCCGGCGAGAGCTCTGGCGGCCGTTTCTATAACTTCGCCCCTCGTGAATAGGTTTAGAGGTTAGGTCAACTTTTTTTTGGGGCTAGAAACTACTGGGTTGTTACGCCCTAAATAATGTTTTAGGTTTAGAGGTTTCTTACTACTACAGTTGTTATTAGGCAGATTTCCCTATTGTAAAACTTCACGTGGGAAATCTGCTTAGTTTACGCAGCCCCTGCGTGACGGACTTTTAGTATTTTTAGCAGATTTCCCTTAAGGGAAATCAGCTATTGAGGTCGTACTCATGACGCGAGTTTCGAAAAATTTCTTCAAATGTCCATCGATCCTACCCAGGAGATGACGAAAATGAGGTCCGTTCAAAATTTTATATATATATATATATATATATATATATATATATATATATATATTTGTCTGTTAACGCTCTAGCGGTCGCAATTTTTGTTTGATTGTTACCAAACTTGGAATTTAATCATTTTATGTAAAAAGGAAGATCAAGTTCGTTAATGGCTAAAATCGGACCAGTGGGAGGGGGGGTTTAGAGGGGGGATTTTCGGAAAATTCAAAATATCTCCGTTATTATGCGTCGGATCGAAAAATTGTATAGAATCAATCTTATTGCAAATTAAAGTTACTATAAATATTGTTCTATACATTTATTCTGTATCTTGAATATTAACCGAGATATTTGCATTTGTATTCTGCATTGGTCGGCAGGAGTGAGCTGTTTGGTACTTTCCGAAGAGAGCTCTGGCGGCCGTTTCGTAACTATTCGTCCCTCGTGTATAAGTTTAGTGATCCCTTACTACTTACTACACTTGTTATTGGGCAGATTTCTCTATTGTAAAACTTCACGTGGGAAATCTGCTTAGTTTACGCAGCCCCTGCGTGACGGACTTTTACTCCTCTCGTCTTTAGACATGACATGCAATGTAATGTAATACATGTATTGGCTAAGCAGATATTTTCATTGTTCAACACTTTAATGTTCACCGAGGAAATCATTTTCAACTATCAAAATTTATGTTTGTTACGAAAATTATTCTCCCTGTCTTTATAACTCCCCAAATGACATCTACCATAAACAATTTCAACTCGGAGAAAAAGCAACTGGAATTATGAAGCAATTAAAGGGAATGGACTATAAATTTTGTAAGTTCAAGCCATTATTTCAAAAGAGACCACCTTCAATTAAAGGGAATGGACTATAAATTTTGTTGGGGGGGGGGGTGGGGGGGGGGGGGGGTGTGGGGGGGGGGGGGTGGGGGGGGGTGGGGTTGTTGGTGGGGGGGGGTTGGGGGGGGGGGGGGGGGTGGGGTGGGTTGCGAGTTCGGGGTGGGGTGGGGGGGGGGGTGGGTGGGGGGGGGGGGGGGGGGGGGGGGGGGGGGTGGGTGGGTGGGGGTGGTGGGGGGGTGTGGGGGTTGTGGGTGGGGGGGAGGGTGGGTTTTGGTGGTGGGGGTGGGGGGGGGGGGGGGGGGGGGGGGGGGGGGGGGGGGGTGGGGGGGGGTGGGGGGGGGGGGGGGTGGGGGGGGGGGGGGGTGGGGGGGGGGGGGGGTGGGGGGGGGGGGGGGTGGGGGGGGGGGGGGGTGGGGGGGGGGGGGGGTGGGGGGGGGGGGGGGTGGGGGGGGGGGGGGGTGGGGGGGGGGGGGGGTGGGGGGGGGGGGGGGTGGGGGGGGGGGGGGGTGGGGGGGGGGGGGGGTGGGGGGGGGGGGGGGTGGGGGGGGGGGGGGGTGGGGGGGATTAACCCCTCTCCCACTGGTCCGATTTCAACCATTAACGAACTTGATCTTTAATTTTTACATAAAACGTTTAAATATCGAGTTTGGGAACGATCAAGCAAAACTTTTGACCGCTAGAGCGTTAACAGACAAATATATATATAATTTTGAACGGACCTCATTTTCGTCATCTCCTGGGTAGGATCGATGGACATTTGAAGAAAAATTTTGAAAATCGCGTGATGAGTACGACCTCAATAGCTGATTTCCTTTAAGGGAAATCTGGTAATACCAATGCTTTGGTGACCATGAAAATAACGAAAGATGATACCACAAACTGAAAGATATATGTCCACCTAAACTACCAACGTGAACCTTTCACATGAAGTTCGAGACGAACTATTTTTGAGTAATTATATGTTATTATACAGAGCCGGTGGATAATCCTCAATCGCTGGAAGGGACTGGATTACTGAAGATATATTTTTATTTTGAATCAAAAAATAATTAAATATCAAATTATTTCCATGGTTGAAAAAAGATCAACCCATCCACTTGGTTTCAAATATTTATCACGGAAATATTTATCGTTTCATCCTCTGAACTCAAAGGCAGAAGCATTTAATAACCAACCAGGAATAAACATTTATTACCTGATATTGACCTTTTTCCTCCAACAATGGATGCATACATCGACCACCTAACCAGCTAAGGCACTGGCTGATCAAATTATTTCGTCCTATTTTTTTTAATATGGCAAGAAGAGAAAGTTCTATTCCGCTAGGTAGCAGCGTTGGAAGTTGACCTATGAACCCCGCTGCCCGTCCATCACCCAGCTGAGAGTGAGTCTAGCCGGAATTCCGTTTATTCAATCTATTGATTCAAACCCAAACCCTTGGTTTAAACGAGGCATTAAAAGTTTTTTTATCTTCGAGAGAAATATATTGAAGCTGATAGACGTTATTTTCTCTAAAAACAATATTTCATTCGATCTAAGATTCCAACAGGTACACATAGGTGTGTATAATTAACTATATCTAAAAGATTTTAATCATTTCCATACTTTTTTCTCTTACTTTTGAACAATTATTACCAACTCTCCTCCTTATATTTTCTATCTTGATTTTCCAAAATTTTCAATAATTCGTTTTTCAACTGTTTTCATAATTTCGTTTTATCTTGTTGTGGTCTGATCTTATAAGCTTTTTAATAAGATTTTATAATAAGCATTTCTTCTATTTATGTTTCAGGACATATCAAATGATATTTTAGGGGTATATGTTCTATGCCCTCAAAACGTAAGGATACAGATCTGATTTCTTTAATTTTCTGCAAATACACATTATGTGAGTGTGTGTGTGTGTGTGTGTGTGGGGGGGGGGGGTGTATAATTTTAAAATATAATTAAACTGTTTCTAACAAATGTTTTTGGTCAAAAAATAAATAAAATGTCCGAACGAATGAATTGAACTCCCTTTATTCTATTTATTCATAAATTGGTTGCAGGGAAGTACTGTATGTTAACTGTTTCATCTGATATATCATGAAATGGCTCAGGAGTTTTATTCAATTTGACATACTTAAATCCAAGTTTTACTTCTTCTCATAACTACAGGTATGTGGTGCATTAAGTTCAATTTTGCTTGCAAGGGTGTTTTTTCCTAGTGTCACGCAAATGTTCCTATATATTTAAAAACTTTATAGTTTACTGACTAATACTGTATGCCCAATGTCATATTAGAATACATAAATTCTATTTTATATATGGAAACTTCAAGGCAAATTACTCCGAGAAATGAAATTTAAGTTTGGTTCTTTCCATGACCCCAATTCAGAACCCCATGTTCGGTATTAAATCGTGAAAATTCGTTACGAGGATGTTACGGCCGGCATTGAACTATTTGCATAACAACTACTTTGAACTTTTATTTTACAGGATCTTGTGAGTTGTTTGAAATATATGATCTCAATTAAGATAAAATAATAAAATTTATTTATGGTGAGAAAAGGAAATAAGAATAATAATCTCACAGTCGGTGGAGAAGCATTTTTCTTTTAAATAATATAAAAATACCTAATTTATACATACAAGAATGAAATATTTCAACTATCTTTTAATAATTTTTAGCGTAGTATGGAAATGATATTTTTGGCAGAGGTTGAAAATGGATACTAGGAATTGAATGAAATCATTCAGTTGCAAGATCAGGAACTCGACAGTTACCCAACGCAAGACCCTGTATTTCTTTTTTCTAACATTTATTGTTAAATATTAAAAAAAAGAGCGAAATTTGTGTTGACAGAGGAAAGGATTAAATATGAAATGATACTGATGGCTACAAAGGTACAATATATTTTATTATTTTGGATTTGGTGGGTTCCACTTTTGTGTATATGACCATAAGACAAGGAACTTCTATAGTTTGAACAGGTGAATCGCATCGTATTTTTTTTTTGTATTACATATTGTTGTGGCTGAGGGACTGTATGGCTGGCTGTAAGTAAGAAAGAACTTAATTTTCATTGAGAGACATCAGTGATTGAAATAATGTTACCATGAAGGTATGAGACATATGTCTTAAGTCCATTACTGCAAAATTAAGGGATTTCCTAAGCGGTACACGCAAAATTCTACTCACACTTTAACAATCAAAAATAGACAAATTAATAATAACGCTCTTCTATTTTAACTTCGCATGGATATTTAACAGTATCCCCAGTTACTTAAGAATTCCTCTCTTGGACAATTATGATTCTCCTTCCAGTCATTGTTCCCGTCCATTGTATGTCCCTTTTAGCCTTTATATCCGGGGTTATTTGTGCAACATGCACAAGCATCTCAGCTACTCCCTTTAACGATGTATAATTTATTTATAGTGATTTTCATGAAATCTAAAAATGCATAATGGAACAACCATATATCTTCACATTATTAGTGTTAAATTTAGGGTCTAAACAAGTCCCCCCGAACGTTTCTTCAATTTGCACCTATTTTTTGTCAAAGCCGATAGTAAATTCAACAAATACCTCACTTAAGAAAACAAAGGTCTTGTTCCTTCCCTATTATTTGTTCTAAGCGACAGAGCACACGCTTCATCATCAGTGCCCTTCTCTTCACAAGGGTGTTACCGGAACAAATGATTCCCTGTGACCGTAGCATCCTTGTGAAATGTAGGGCACTGATGATGTATTCTCTGAAAGCTCACTGTCACATAGAATAAATTACTGTGAAGGAACGAGGCCTTTGTTTTCTTACCTGAAATACCAGGTTCCTCCACCATCCCGGACCTTAAAAATTATATATATAGTTTTGAACGGACCTCATTTTGAGGGGAAGCATCTGAAGTTACGACCCAGAACCAGTAGAAATAGTACAGACCACCGCGCTTGGCAGCCTGAAGCAATTCGTATAGTCTTTGAGGAATATCAAAGAAAATGACTAAATAAAGAAAGTCTAAGAAAATAAAAGTCCGTCACGCAGGGGCTGCGTTAACTAAGCAGATTCCTCACGTATTTGCATTTATCTCAAAAAGTAAATGTTCAATGAGAAATATATTTGGTATTTAGACTTCAAATAAAGTTCTTCATAAAATAACTGCTTATTGTTTATATGACATGAGTCGGAGTGGGGGTTTACTAAAGGCGGAAAGCTAATAAATGTACATATCTCGGTTAATAATGAAGATAATGAAAATAAAGTGCATAACAACATTTATAGAACCTTACATTTGCAATAAGATTGGTTCTATATAATATTTCGATCCGCCGCTATAATACCGAAGCTATGAAGGATTTTCGAAATTCTCCCCCTCTTCCTGGTCCGATCCCAGCCGTTAACGAACTTGATCTTTCTTTTTGTACAAAACGATTATATATCAAGTTTGGTAACGATAAGACAAAAATTGAGACCGCTAGAGCGGTTATAGACAAATACACACACACACACACACACACACACACACACAGATATCTATATATATATATATATATATATATATATATATATATATATATATATATATATATATATATCACAGCTTTGAACGGACCTCATTTTTACCTCCTGGGTAGGATCGATGGACATTTGAAGACTATTTTCGAAAATCGCGGGATGTGTGCGACCACAAAAGCTGATTGCCCGTAACGGAAATCTGCTAAAAAGAACCTGCATATCCCATTCCAAAACTCCACACCACTAAATAAATGGCAATGGCTCACCGAGTCGGGAACAAAAAAAAAGAATAGATAAGAAGAAGGGACCTCTTTTCATCTCATGGGTTGAACCGAAAGGACGTTTGCTGAATTTTTTCGAAACTCGCTTCATGTGTACAACCTCAATAGCGGAGTTCCCTTAACGAAAACTGCCAAACTGTAAGGGTTGGTATAAATAATAATATTATAATTTCTGATGATAAATGCTGCCAAACCTGCCTCAGCGTGGAGTGCACGTGGCAAGCGCTTTCTATGCGACGGATGATTCCTTAAAAACGATGGTCTTATCGGACCATCGAAAAGCATTATCTCGGTTACACGATTTGTCTTTAGATAATTGGGTATTAATAAAGAATGGTAATATGTTTGTATGGCCGAAACCAATATATTCGTTACTTACGTAAACGTCAGGCGCTGCATAAACAAAGTAATTTTCCCAGGGGTTTGTATGACACACTAACGATCTTATTTCATTCATATATTCTCTATTTCCAATTAAAAAGCTGATGAGTAGAAGTAGGGTTTTACTGAAGGCTGAAAACAAGAAGATAGAATAACACGCTAAATTTAAGGAGTAATGAAAACATTTACAGAACAACATTATAGAGCTAAGAAGCTTAAGAAGATTGGTTCCTTAACATTTTTTGAATTGACACATAAGAAAAGAGATATTTTTTTAATTCGAAGTTGCAAATTAATGAATTAATTAGTTAAATACGAGTAATTTACTAATTGATGTACGAATTGATACCTTCTTTGAGACCGAGTAATCCATTGGTTGTTGCGACTCGGAGTTGTAGAGCTGCGCACAGTACTATCAGGTAGAGGTCCATAGCACAACTGGCCAGGTTCCCACATCTGCCTAGCCTTCAACCCCCGCCAGATCACCCCGTCTCTCTTTTCCTTGAAGCTCACAGATTACTCATAGTTGCCAACAACAGCCCGGGATTATCGGATCTATGGTCTTCAACGGGAATAACTGGATGATTTCTGAGCAAATAGAATGGATTTAGTTTTCATATGGATATGTAATACTCTGAAATGGGAAACTTGGTGTTTCGTCTAGTGAATATCGACTTGGAACAGAACATGCCAATAAGGGAAAACCCCAACTCACCTTTTTGTTGAATGCATCTGATGCTTCAATTCTAAATATCAAACATTAAACTTTTTAGTCTACCAATCTCTACGTATACAATATTCTGCAATTTAGTAAAATCCCCAGGATCACCTATCTAAATTATCTATCTATCTATCTATATATATATATATATATATATATATATATATATATATATATATATATATATATATATATATATATATATTATATCTAAATTGTGAAATTGATTGAAATAGAAGACGTGCAATATTTTTGATTTTCTCTGACAATAGTACTAATATTAAATCAATTATTTTATTTACCTATTACTGAATATGTAACTTATTAAAGCCCACTTCGTGCTACTAAGGCAAATTTATTTTAGCAAGGGTGGCACTAAGGATTTTATTTAATGAGCTTTTCAACAAATAAAATCCTATTGCTCAGGTAAGTTACCAATTGAAATTAAGACCAACGCCAGAACTGGTATGACTAGCCAGAGCCCACTAATATTAAAAAGAGAACAACACATTTCATCCCAACTTTTCAAAAATTAATATTTCAGGTTTAAACTCCGTACACAATGAAATTAGCCCAATAGTAGTGTGCATGCAAAGTATCAACTCAAAAACACCCCCTAGAGGGGGTTTTGCCCCCCGCCCCCCAAAATTGGGGCAGTGGGAATGGAATGGTACAGTTCCATTAAAAATGAATTAACATTTCAGCAGATTTCCCTTAAGGGAAATCAGCTATTGAGGTTGTACTTATGACGGAACTTTCGAATTTTTTCTTCAAATGTCCATCGATCCTACCTAGTAGATGACGAAAATGAGGTCCGTTCAAAACTGTATATATATATATATATATATATATATATATATATATATATATATATATATATATATATATTTTTGTCTGTTAACGCTCTAGCGGTCTCAAGTTTTGTTTGATCGTTACCAAACTCGGAATTTAATCGTTTTATGTAAAAAGGAAGACCAAGTTCGTTAATGGCTAAAATCGAACCAGTGGGAGGGGGGGGGGTTGAAAATTCGAAATAACTCCGTTAATATTCGTCGGGTCGAAAAATTGTATTGAACCAATCTTATTGAAAATTAAATTTACTATAAATATTGTTCTATACATTTATTCTCTATCTTGAATATTAACCAAGATATTTGCATTTGTATTCTGTGTGTGGTCGGGAGAAGTCGGCTGTTCGGTACTTTCCGAAGAGAGCTCAGGCGGCTGTTTTCGTAACTGTTCGTCCCTCGTGAATAAGTTTAGAGATCCCTTACTACTACACTTGTTATTGGGCAGATTTCTCTATTGTAAATTTCACGTGAGAAATCTGCTTAGTTTACGCAGTCCCTGCGTGACGGACTTTTTTCTAGTTATTTGGTCATATCAACCTCGGTTCTTCTTTTTAAGCAATTTCTCCTTGAATAGTGTGACATAATCAGTTTGTTTACTCCTTATAGTGCCAGTACAATAATCATATTGGCTGTAATTCTTGACCGTAGTCAAGAATTACAGATCCTCGAAGACCTAAATGAGGTTGAGTTTTTCAGGATTTGGCACATTGGTATGACCCACTCTGAACCAAGTAATGCAGTGGCGTATATGACCACATCTTGTACCCAAATCTAATGGGTTTCCATAGATGTGTTGCTGACCAAAATAAGGCACCGTTGCCAAATCAGGCTAATAGTTATAAAAGTTCAACCATTTATCATTTAGGTGCCTGAAATTTGGCCCAACCTTCGGCTAGATTATTATTCTCATAAATGTGAAAATATTTCATCAAATTGATTGTGGGACATGTAATTTGAGATCTCCTTGTGGGTTTCTTTACTTTCCTCCAAGTACATTGTTCGCCAACTTACATTTACGTACTCCCTCAATGTGGGCCGGGGATACATGAGTGGGCCCTTAAATGTACACTGCTGCTCTAAATAAATCATTACTAAGTTCAATTAGTGAAAAAGCTATTCAGTTGTGTATATTTGAAAAATAAAATAAAAAAATGATGTTTTAGATAAATGGACCCGTCCGTCCCACTGCCCCAAAAAATGGGCATCCAATATAACGTAATAAATCCCATAAAATACAGATGTTTGATAAATTTTGTATTACTAATCATAGTTACATACATTATAAAGTATTTTATAGTTAAAAAGTTAAAGCACAATAATAACTGCTCTTGAAGAAAAAAGTACCAACTTTTTATAGCACGACCCCCTAGTAATCCTTTGTTTACAGGAGTACTGTGAATCACATAAAGCAGTTTAAAATATACCATTAATAACAATCGCTTTTCAGTGGTTCCAATATAATGTGAAACCAGTTTTGAAAGCAAAAAATCGCTTAGAAAAAAAGAAAAACAATATTTTATGACTGCCCCATTTTTGGGGCAGTGGGATAAAATGGGTTAAATGATACATTGGTTGTAAAAATATCTTACATTCAGTAAATAAATTTCCGAAAATCTCTCTGTTAAAAATATTATAGTAATAAATTGATTTTATAAACAATCTTAATGACACTCTAAATTTTTAGCCTGAATTTTTTTTTAATTTATTGAAATGATTTGATATTGGACGTAAATTATTAAACTGTGAAATGGTTTACAACAGTCTTAAAAAAATTACGTTCAACAGACCCAAAAACCTGAATATAAATTATTTTTTTGACCTACTTTTTTTGACAAACATACTGAAATTAATTTTATACTTAATCGCTTAGGATAGTATTCATCCTGTGCATAAAAGTTTGCTTCAGACATAAAGGTATTTATTTTGAAAGAACGTATCTTTTTTTTTTTTTTGGTTTAATACATTCGAGGAGTGGGTTAATGGGTTTTATTCCTGAAGATAATACGATTTATTCGAAATGCGTATTAAATCTCACGTTAAATGCGAGTTAAAGCGTTGACCTTTAGCTCATATGGTAAACCTAGAGTGGCGAGTTCGATTCTTGGCTGGGCAAAGGAAATTATTTAGTGACGAAATTCATTAAATAACGTCCTAAAATCCCACCCTGGCTAGAAAAGGGTGGTAACCTGTAGATAACCCGTCCCAATTAGCCTAAGTTTCAAAAAGTGGACGTTAATAAATAATAATAATAATAATAAAATCTCACGTTATCGTGTAGTATATACAAACGTTATAACTATGATTTCATGATTCTACATTTCATTTGAATTGTGAGTCACAGAAAGTTACTCGGTTTTCTATTTTTAAAAAAACATTGGAAGAGCATCTTGCAATACTTGGCAAGTGAATATTAATGTTCAATTATCAATGGTTGGCAGCTACAGTGGATTCACATTAATTAAAGAGTTATATAACTCGCATTACATTCGTGAAATACTTTTTTTTTCAATTCTTCAATTTATAAATAACTTCATCCCTTGCAGCTCGGTATTATTTCATAAATTATAAAAATAATATAATAAACTAGCGGACCCGACAGACGTCTTGCATGATATTTCAAGTCATTAGGATATTAAAATGAGTATGAAATGAAAAATAAATAATATAATAATTTTATTAGCCTTTATTTTGAAATAACGTCAATTTTTCTATAAACAATTCGTTATAATGTTCATATATATATATATATATATATATATATATATATATATATATATAAAATATGGTAGATTCATATGTAGGACCTTGTGGGTGAACGCCCTACCATTGAGCCAAACACGCCAAATATGTTTTCTCTTTACCGTAAAAATGCTCTGCAGGCCACCAATATGAACATTCTGCTCCTTTTTAGTCTTTGCATACCACAAGGGCACATAGTTTTGTTATTGTAAGACACTTTTATATATTTATATCAAATTGCACTTGTATCAAGTTACGGCCATTGCTTTCAGACATTCTCACTTTAAAGACATTTCGACGCCAAACTAATATACATAATGCATGCATCAGTGCCATATTTCATTTGTGTGCGTTTACATACAATTTGTTTAAACTTGCGCAAATTTACGCAATGACAGTTCAGTAATTGTTGTGAAATGAAATATCCAATAACGTTCAAATTAAATCGAATCTATTTATATGAGAAATCAAGCAAGTATATTAACTGAGGAATGTACTTCTGATGTGAATATATTACAACACGCTCTGTTAATGGTGAAGAATTTTTAAACCAGGTGGTGCAAGACCTCTGAACCTTCTATGTTCACAGTGTAATTATGAAGTGCCTCAAATATCAAATAAAAAAATATATATTTATTAAATAAAATTATGTTACACTCTACATGTAAACAATTACATTATATCTCTTCATAAGTTATGAGTTTCATTGTTCAAGGAACACTTCCTTGAATGCCTTTTTTTCCCTTTATGACAGACCAAACTTTTTTCCCCAGAAGTAATTATTATTACTCACAATTTTTAAAGCAAAAATGTGTTGCATAACAGAGGGAATGGCTCACAGAATATAACATAATTAATGAGACGGTCTCTTAAACTAGCTTCCAAAATAACAAAAATAAATCTAAACTTTTGCAGGATGTTATTTAGAAATCTGGTAGGAATTACATTTGGGCTCCTAGTGGTAGTTAAACATTCGATAATTGAACTAATATAATTATTAAAAGCCCGTCACGCAGGGGCTGAATAAACTAAGCAGATTTCCCACGCGAAGGTTTACAATAGATAAATTTACATATTGGTAACACCACTGTAAATATTAAGTCAATAAATACAAACGGTAGTGAGAAATCTTTCAGTTAAGTTAATAATCTCATCAACGGAAAGCGTCTGAATTGTAAACCAACAGGTCAGCCAACATCGCAAAGCTGAATAGATAAAATGAAATATTCTAGACCGGAAAGAAAAATAATTATTTAAATATATCTGAATATAACATATTAATTTTATTGAAAACTATTTACTATGGCTAGGGATGTAATTTATAATGAATCAGAATAATTGTTTTCCCAATCATTCAAATTTTAGTAATCATACAATAGAATAAAAGAAGGGGATCGATAGAACGTATTTCATATATCTTTCTATAAAGTTAAAGTTCTATGAAAACAATATTTGGTATTTACCATTTTAATGAAGTGGTTCATGACACAACAGCTTATTAATAAAATGACATGAGTAGTAATGGCAGTTTACTGAAGAAATGAAACTATAAAATCCAAATATCTATGTCAATATCCATGATACAGATAATATGTATGCAACAACATTTATAGATCATGCAATTTTCAATAAGATTGGTTCTCTACAATTTTTAGATTTGAGATATAGTAACGGAGATATTTCGAATTTTCGAAATTCCCCTTCTAAGCCCTCGCCCACTGGTCCGAATTCAGCCATTAACGAACTTGATCTTTCTTTTTACATAAAACGATTAAATATTAAGTTTGGTAACGAAACAAAAAATGGTGACCACTGTAGCGTTAACAGACACACACACACACACACACACTTTATATATATATATATATATATATATATATATACATATATATAACAAACAAACAAATTAAGCTGCCCTCTTTCTGAGGGTACCTTTGTGGTCAGCCTCCTAATCTGCCAGTTTTGGTAATATTATTAATTTTATTTTGTTTATATTGTATATTGAAATTTGGATAATTGAATGGATAATTGAATGGTGAATTTTCTAGACTTCTTAAACGTATTTTGAGGTTAGCACTTTTAAGTTAATATTTTACTGTAATATTCCTAAATTACTATATTGGGGTTATTTTCTTTCAATTTATGATTCCATGCAGCATATGTTGGGCAAATATTGATTTCTTTTTACAATATTAAATTTTGTTGTGTAAAAACATGGTTATGAGATAGTTTCCGGAGAAAGTGCTCAGTCTTTTTCTTTTGACATCTACGATTTTAGTAGAGGGCTCACCAAATCTTCTGTAGATTCTTGAGATGATTCCACAATCATTGTTTCTTCTCAAAAGAAAACATCCATACATCTTTGCCTCGAGACTCGAATATTTCTATAGGCTATGAGGCTATGAAGGTTATTTCCTCATTCGGCAAATCTTGTTACGAATATTCATATTCGGCGATCATGAATGTTGCAGTTTAGGCAAAATATTTTTTTCCCAGTAAATGGAACCATCATTGGCTACATCCGGACCTTCGTTATGTCGTTAACAAACATACAACTACGTAATAGTTGAAATATTTAATATTTTAAACTATTGGAAAGACCAAGGCAAAAACTTGTGAGAAATTTACTTTTTGTTTTTACTAGTGATTTTATGTCATTTATAGGTGACATAAATTATAAAAAATGATGAAGGTAAATTTTGTAACAAAAATAAATAAATAAATGACAAGTAATCTTACATTACTTTATTCGATCAAGTATTCCCTTTATAGTTTCTATTCTTTATTATTTTTTTTTATTTGGTTCTGTTCTTGCTTATTATTCTCATTACTGAAAATATTTTATATCGTATATTTCACTCTTATATTTATTTAATTATATCTTGTATGTTTTATTGAATTGTAATACATCTAATTATTACTTATATTATATAACTAAAATGTGTAAGTATATTTTTAAGTGTTAAATTTTTCTAATTTTACCCTGGTCTTAAGAGACTCGGCCTGTATAAGAAAAAATTCCGTCACGCTGGGGCTTTGTAAACCAAGCAGATTTCCCACTAGAAGTTTTACAATAGAGAAATCTGCTTTCTAATAACAGTAGTAATAACGAGTCTCTCAACCTATTTCACGAGAGCCGAACAGTTACGTAAACGGCCAAACTAGCTTTCGGTGGAAATTCCCGAATAGAACCGACATCAGCCGATCTCATCTCGTCCGTTATCCGCACACACTTAATAAAAATGTAAAGATCTCGGTTAATATTAAAGATAGAGACTTAATGTACATAACAATATTTATATTAAAAGAAATTTGCAATAAGATTGGTTCTAAACAAGTTTTCGATCCTACGTATAGTTACGAAGATATTTCGAATTTTGAAATCCCCTCCTCTACCCCTCCCCCTCCCATTTCAGCCATTAACGAACTCGATCTTTTTTTTCACGTAAAACGATTAAATACCGAGTTTGGTAACGATTAAACAAATATTGCGGCCGCTAGAGTGTTAACAGACAAATATGTATATATATATATATATATATATATATATATATATATATATATATATATATATATATATTTAAGGGAAATCGCCGAACGTTAGAGAGTGTTATATCAGCAAAATCGCTTAGTCGCGGGTGCATATGAATAAATGAATATTGTTTCTTTGTTTACTCAGCACTCGATGTCGGACAGATAGTAGTTATAAAACTAGTAATAAAGATAAAAACTTAGTAGTTATGGATCAGAAACATGTTTTCGACTCCTTTTAGGATACTCCTGACCCCCAAAACCTGTATCTACCTAAGTATCTATGTATACCTAAGTATCTTGAAAATATTTAACCCAACACAGAGATAATTCTTACAAGGCCCTCATAGAAAACTCCGGGTAGCTCTTCACGAGTCACCGAGGGAGCAGCTCTGTCCTCTGAATTGAAGAAGCACCCGCAAATGGGAAGGAAATATTCTGCCGGTGAATATTTTATGGGAGAGTGAGCATTTCATTTAGCCCATTCAAAGTTTCCTGGAAAATTGAATGAATAGGTGCACGATTTCCAATGCACGCCTCCGGGAACTGGTGTATATTGGAAATTCTGAAAGCATAATTAAAATCCATCGTTATCATGCTTTCAAGCAAATAGTGTTAGTCATTTTCTACTCTTAAAATCGCTAAAATAACTATCCAACTATCTATTCCAAAAGATGACAATAACTACCTTGATTGAAGTTTTTTACATATAAATGTCTTGTATATGAGGGGGATGTAATTTTTCTGTACATCCCATGTATGTTTGCATTAAAACTGTTTTTTGCCAATATTATAACAATTTGTAATATAAATGATAAGTATAAATTTTGACAAATGTACAATGAGCAATTGAAGGGGAAAAAAATACATTTTATTTTGAATTTATATTAATATTATATTTTCGATCTCAGCTCAAGCTACTTTTTCAAAATAAAATTTAAACGCTTTGAAAACGAAATATTGTGGCTAACAGGGCATAAGAGGAGGCGACTCTTTGATTCTTTAACAGTCATTGTGTGTCTTGAGCGGTTCTGCATTCAAAAATCAATTGAGCTCTTGTCTGTTCAGTGTAACTGTCGCATTTACAAATATTTTAGTCCCCAAAGTTTGAATCTGTGAAAGTAAGTGTTTGAATTTTCGTGTCCGGTTAGTTTTTTTATAAGGTATAAATAATGCTACATTTTGTAATTGTGGTATTTTGTAAGGCGTTTATTGTGTTGTTTTCTTACAAAAGATTTAGTTATAACATGTTAATACAATAATATATCAATTAAAGAATTTCCTAGAAAGGTCTTATGATTTATGACCAAGTTGAGAGTAGTAACCTTTCGATGGTTACGGGGGTGATGCGTCACCCCACGTAGATTTATTTTTTTATGTTTTGTTAGTTGACGGGGTAGGACAAACCTAAGTCACTTGCTAATCTCACTTCACGTTAGTACTGTTCGATTGAGAGTGTTGGCCTCCGTGTCAGAGCCTGTTTACCTCATTTATCACGTGCTTGGGGTGACTAGTAACCCCTGTTACCTTTCTCGGTTGCCGATTTTTTTAAACATTTATTTGCATAGAGTGGATTCCTGGAATGTTAATGACCCAAATTGTGAAAGAGTGCCTAGAGGAAGAAAGCAAAGTAGTTTCTGTTGATGATTCAAGTGGTGAAGAAAATATCCTACAGGAAGAAAGTGATGTTGATGACACAATAGAAGGATACTCTTCAGAAGAGTTGGAAGAAACGTCATTGATTTCGGACACTGTAAATGGTAAAAATGGTCATGTATGGTCATTGAAACCACCTAAACCAAGCAGAACACAAGCCCATAATATTGTAAAAATCCCTCGAGTAAAACCCTATTCAAACATCACATCTGAACTTGATGCCTCTAACTTACTTATTGACCCAACTATAGTTCAATTTACAAACCTGGAAATTTGTATTCGTTGTGAAAATTACATCTTTGCACACGAGCAAACTTCCTCAGGAAATGCGGACAACCTACGTGCAGGGAGCATCCCAAGTAAGTTTGTAGCAACTGCTTCAATTAGTGATTTTTCAATCTAATTTTCATTTTTCAGTTGTCGATTGTATTAATAATAATTTAATATAAATGTCAAAATGTAAATAAATCATTGTGTTAACATTAATCTCCTTTATTGATTAAATAATCCCTTGGGGTGACTCGTCACCCATGTTACCTTTCTAAGGTGTCAAAACAGTGTTACCAACGGAAGGATAAGTAGACAAGTTAGTCGCAATGTGGCAAAATCATTGGAAAAAATCAAGTTTCACTATGTCTATGTACAATATCTTAAATGGAAATATATTCTTAACTGTGTAGATAATATGTTTGCTTTAAATAAATTTGATAACAGCCTGTACAGGAAGACTGTTGAACCTGACAGCCCACAACATCACATGATGTGTATAAGTGCATTCTACGAACTCACGTAATGCACGTAGCTTGTTAATTGACTCTTAAGGTCGATTGAGAATACCTGTTGTTTATCCTTTCCTTTTCTCCGTGTCAATAACAGTTGTGAGAAAACAAAGACAGGGAAAATGGACCAACCTCACAAGAAAAGTCATTAGCAGTGATTCACACAACAGGTCGTTGCCTTCCTACACAACTAGCTGACTAAACCGGATGACATTTCGCGACGGGTAAGTGGTCTGTGATCAACAAAGCTTAATGACGTGTTCTTCGAGGTAAGAACCTTGTTATGTTGGCTCGTATGGTCAAGGAGAGAGATCTAATTGGCCGATGACGGTGGATCCCTCTTACTGTTAGCCCAGAAAACCCCAGACGGCTACTACAATGGTTCTGGATAGTTAGGATTTTGCTGCGTCTGATATCAGATGAGCTCGATTGTTTGCACCTTTCGACTACTTCGCTCTTACTACAATGAATGATAGAAATACAAAGTTTTAATTAATAAAATTACATCTCCAAAATATTACTTGAGATGTTTTCAAATACAAATAATTAATAAAAGCTTAATTGAGGTGTTTTGTTACATCGTTTAGAAAATGTAACGATGAAGGTCATTTAACAATATTAAATGATAAGGAAAATACATACATATAAAGCTCCAAAAAGGGACTCATTTTCCCAACCTCTTAGGTAAGATCGACAGCTAATTGGATAAGCCCTTGAACTTCATTAAGCAACCCATTATCATCATATTGTTAAGTTTATTACAAAAATAATATACGTTTATGATTAGGGTTCTTTTGTATTGCAAATTTAAATTAACAAACTTTAACGTTTTTATCATTACAAAATTTATTTGACGAACACTACTCACATTTACCCATTTGAGCAGTTATTCTTCACTACTAATCACAATATGCACTGTTTACTTCGCGTTCTTTTACACAGTACAATAACTCCCGGCCACTGGTTAATCATTGTACAAATCATTGATGTTCATTAAGAAAACTGCACTACTCTGATGTTCATTAAGAAAACTGCACTGCATTGATGTTCACTAAAAACTGCACTGCACTGATGTTCACTGAAAACTCAACTCCGGAGTGAGCTGAGTGGCTTTTATATAGTGTAGCGATCTGGCAGTGGCAATAGACATTGTTAGCTGTAAAAACCACAACCAAATCACTAATAAAGAATTTAGGAAGGGTTTCACTAACAATCGGCTGGTGACTCAAAGTTTAAATAAATATAATTTTTTTTTATAATCAAAATTTAATAAATATAAATTGAAAATGAGGTAGGCACCTTTTAGTGGTATAAAGGGAGCACTTAAGCCTACTTAAACTAAATTACAAATTCATTAAATAACATCCTAAAATCCCACCCTGGCTAGAAATGGGTGGTAACCTGTAGATAACCCGTCCCAATTAGCCTGAGTTGCAAAAAGTGGACGTTAATAAATTTATATATATAAAAAAAAAAAAAACTAAATTACAGGAAAGAACTATTTTAGATTTTTAGAAGATTCTCTAAGATCAGGCCCTGCCGTGTGAGAATGCACTGGCTGACGATGTGCAGGCTGAAGAGATTAACGAGATGTCACCGACAAGTGTCTCTCCTCTGGAATATCAGAGATCTGACTGTCTTAATCCCTTCACGAGATCGCCATTTTATAGCCTGAGCTTATGACGAACTTTGTATCCGCCGATCAAATATGCGCAGAATGGCTACTACAAGTAATTTTATTATCGAAATTCATCTTGAATATTGTTTATTGTATCGACTTTAAGAACAGTGAATGTTGTTATAATAATCTATTGATGTTAGCTAACAAAATGCCAGAGCATGTGGGGACCCAACTCCAAATTGAATAAAAGTCTAAATTACAGGTACAAAACTCTGCATTAGCAGTTTCAAAGCTATTCCGCGTGTGAAAGATCAAGAGAGCCTCTGGACAGGTCCGCCGTTTATAAGATATCCTGCAATAGTTGTAATGCCATGTATGTCGGACAAACTGGGAGGAAAATAAGGACGAGGTTAAAAGAACACACGGAATTTTCTGCGCACGCGCGGAATGAGGGGGTTTCTTGTTTTTAGCAGTTTTTTTTTTTATGTTTGTTAAAGTTTTTATTATTATTTTTTTTAAATTGTTGACTAGGTAAGTATGCTTTTAAATATTGACTTCCTCCGTTTTTTCTGTGACCACTACCTTATATTTGAGTTATGTTTTCTTTCTTTTTCTTTTTAGGTAAAGATTGTTAATTTAAATAGTGTTGGTAAGATGATTTCCATATGTTTTTGTTTATGCCAACTGGCACTGAAGATGGACCTGTTGCTCTGAAAGTGCACGCAGGGATGCCTACATTTTCTCTACATCTCTTAAATACGTGATTGCATATATGTAATTTTTGCAAAAATATTGAGTGATGAACAATATTGTTTTTATAGAGTTGAAGGGTGATTGTCGTAAGCTATTATTGTTTATTCTACCCATGAATAAAGATGATGATCATTTCCGTATATAGAATCCGTCATCAAAAATACTGAAAAAACTCAAGAGTTCCTATCTAAAGAATCTAGAATCTAGTCATGTCGGAATAACCTTAGTCGTAAGTTCCAATATGGAATCCTCAATAAGGAAAGTTGGTTGAAGATTGACGTCATATTAATTAATTACCGCTGATATATATCAAGTTTGAACTTACGTCTATTAATGAGATTAGATGACTAAAAAAATGTATGAATAATTAAAATTCACCTCAGAATTGCAGAACTCATTTATATAATGTGTGTCAATGGTTCAATCAATAATTTATTGGCTCAAAATAACATCGGCCTTTTTTTTTATCAAATCATAAATTTTCTAATGCATACAATAATAACAGTAGAATAGAATATATATTTATTTGTTAAAGATTTACATCTTGTACAAATTAAATAAACAAATAACAAGTCTTCTGTCTTTTTAAATAAATAATTAAATCCAAGTTCTTGTGATCAACAATAATATGTCAATAAAGAAAACTAACAAAAATAAAATCAATATAGTGTAAACAGTAAAATATAGTGCATCAAAGGTAACTAAAAGCATGTTATAAAACCTTTTCGCCTTAATATAACATTTAACTGGAGTGTGGTCCATCAGCACTTATAGATTCTAGAGTATTGCATGCTGACGTGATGAATCAGTAAATCTTGTGTAGTTTTTCGAGGCTATTGATACTAAGTATCTCTAATAATCTAATAACAATAATAAAGAATCTAATAATCATAATCTCTAATAATCTAATAATAATAATAATAATACGTAGGGCTAAATTATTTTTATAATGATTAAACCTTTATATTCTCTCAAACATATAAATGACCATCCTTTTTCAGGAATCTCCCCAGTTCGAATTAACGGAGTCAAACTTCACTACTGAAAATGTCTAAATTACCAAGAGCACGGTCTTTTAGTGAAATGAAAAAATGATCTCATAAATAGACGAAACTATTTAGATATATCTGCAATGGGCAAAAGAAAATGCAGACATATAAAATATGAAGTCAGAAATGCCCTAGGGGTAAAAGCATCTATTCTTAGTGCCGACATCTTTACAAAGATATATTACAACGGGCACTGTAAAAAGTAATGGAATTAAATTTACTATAAATATACAGTTACACATGACATTACCTGGCATACACGAACACAATACACACATGAACGGATGGTTTTCAGTTAATGGAAATTTTAATCGCATACTACAATATCATCTCAAATCTCCGTAGACCCAGGATTAAAGTGATCGAACGCACACATTGCATTTTGAATCAAGAAAATGCAATAATATTGTGCTACACACTAGACGATTACAAAGAACAGTCAATCATGAAATTTTACAGATGTGCAGAAAACAATAGAAGAAAGCTGAACTGCGTGGTTATTAGCTTGGGAAGTCAGTGTCTACTCCGAATTTCTGTAAAAACTGTAGAATTGAAATCTACAAATATTACTGGAAGTTTTCTAGAAGTTGAATTTCCAGAAAATCCAAGAATTCCTCGATTCCCCATTACCAATGTCCCTTCCGCCACTTCCTGTTTTACCATCAGAGATCAAAGGCATCATTTGCAGCCTTCTATGCATTAAATCTCCTGGGTTTGATCTAATTTCCTCTAAAATTGTTCGTCGTCTCCCACTACACACGCTACTACAATCTGAGATGTCATAATCTGTAGCATTAGGGTGTTTTGAATAATCTAAATAAATTGTATAGTGCTTAAAATCCCAAAGATGTCGGAAGAGCATTTCCAACTATGATTAGTAGACTATGTTCCACTACACATATATTAAGTACATCAACTTTAGACAGTGTGGAGGCTAATTAAAAGAAAAAGTAATTTTTACACACGTCTACCGCAATTTTTAAGATACTTACTTTAATTAAGAATGTTAAAAACAAACTAAACTATGGAAGATAGAATATCAAGATGACAAGTACATAGAAATCCAGAATATTATTAGCAGAGCTTCTGACTAACAGGGCTTTTGGGGACCACAGAGGCCCAGGTCCCTGCTTAACCTGTTGTTCAGAATTGTGAGCTAAATGTGAAAACTGAATTTCCCGGAATCCAGCTGATGAAAATAGAGCAAATCCCTTGTATAATTGTGGCTGGCTGAGTTGGCAAAAGGATTCTAACTAGCTTAACCAGTGTAATCCGCTTATTTACAGTAGGTAGGTCTGACCAGCGACTGTTCAATCAATTAGCCCGCCACAGGGAACGGGTTTTCAATGTAGAGGTTATCTCGCACCAATTAAGAACCTCTCCGATGTTACTGCTAAGTCTCTACTCTGACCAATCACTACAGCATTCATAGCAATACTAGTGAATATGAATAGTAAAACGTCCGTCAAGCAGAGGCAGCGTTAACTAAGCAGATTTCCCACGTGAAGTTTTACAATAGAGAAATCTGCCCAATAACAACTGTAGTAGTAAGGGATCTCTAAACCTATTCACGAGGGACTAGGTTACGGAAAAGGCCGCCAGAGCTCTCGGCGAAAGTCCCGAACTTAGCCGACTCCTGCCGACCACACAAATGCAAATATCTCGGTTAATATTCAAGATACAGAATAAATGTGTAGAACAATATTTATAGTAAATTTAATTTGCAATAAGATTGATTCTATACAACTTTTCAATCCGACACATAATAACGGAGATATTTTCAATTTTCAAAAAAAAAAAAAACCCTCTATACCCCCCCCCACAGGTCCGATTTCAGCCATTAACGAACTTGACCTTCCGTTTTACATAAAACGATTAAATTCCGAGTTTGGTAACGATCAAACAAAAATTGCGACCGCTAGATCGTTAACAGACAAATAGACCTCATTTTCGTCATCTCCTGGGTGGACATTTGACGAAATTTTTCGAAACTCTTGTCATGAGTACGATCTCAATAGCTGATTTCCCTTAAGGGAAATCTGCTAAAACCATAATATGAGGACTTAATTTCGAGGAGGTATTTCAATCGGGTCTAATGATGGATTGGATATCTCGAAGTGATTAAAAAAAGTCATTCACGAAGGGATTGCGTTAACTATTAAACAGATTTCCCACTTGCATCATATATTTGCATTTATCTCAATACGTAAAAGTTCAATATGAACAGTATTTGCCGTTTAGGCTTAAAATAAAGTGTTTCATAACAGCTTATTGTTATTATGACGTGAGTAGGAGTGGTGGTTTACTGAAGGCCGAAAACTAAAAAATGCAAATATCTAGGATAATAATAAAAATAGTGAAAAAATGTCAATAACAACATTTATAGAAAATTATATTTTCAAGAAGATAGGTTCTATACAATTTTTCGATCCGATGTATAATAACGGAGATATTAAGAATTTTTGACCTCGATTTCAGTTGTTAACGAACTTGATTTTTCTTATTGCATAAAACACTTATATATCGAGTTTCGTAACGATTAAAAACAAATTGTGACAGCTAGAAAATTAACAGGCAAATATACAGATATATATATATATATATATATATATATATATATATATATATATATATATATATATATAAAGACATACAATTTTGATCGTACCTCATTTTCGTCACCTCGAAGGACATTTGAAGAAATTTTTCGAAAACCGCGTCATGAGTGCGACCTCAATAGCTGATTTACCTTAAGGGTAATCTGCTGAAAGACACATTTCTCAAGTATAAAATTCATAACTTCTACAATTGCAAACGATAGAAAATATTCCAACAAGAACAAAAAATAAATGCTAAAAATATTGTCAAACGGTCACATTAAAATAACTATTCCGTAGAAATGCACACAAAGATTTGAAACAGTTCGTGAAGAATTAAAATCATTTCATTTTAATCAAAGTTTATATTGGTTTGATTTACAAAAGATAGCTTTTAAATGATAATCCTTGCCTATTTACCACTGCATTGCTCAAGTCCCCTTTAACAATATCAGCTTTTCCTGATGGGTTAATGGGTCAAAGGAACGGCGATCAGATAGGGCAACAATGCTTCATTTCCATCGTTCATTCATGAGATCAGCAATAGATTATGTATGTGTGGCTTGCAGTTCAGTCATGCCCAACGCATTCAACTTATACTAAACACTATGCACAACATGGGTCTTCGGCTAGCAACAGGTGCATTCAGAAGCTGGCCAACGATCAGCTCATACTGCGAGTCCGGCGAACCCCCCTATTAACATTTGACGGGAAACTGCTACTAGCATCTCATATGCATAAAGCAAAATCGGTGGCGCAATCTCCATGTCCTCAATCGAGCCTATTGAGCCCTCACATTGACGCATTTATACATAAACCTCGGGGTCCAAGACCTTTCAGTGAAAGGTATAATAATTCCAAAATAATCCCTGATTCAGGCATCAAACTAATTCTTCCTCTAAACCTCTTATCCCGCACTAACCACTTAAATAGTTTTACCCCCCCCCTTCTAACTAAATTGACTATTAAGTAATTGTTACCTATTAATTTCATAAATAAGTGCACATATTAATAACATGAATATTCCTTTTTTAATTCAAAATGTAAACAGCAGAAAACAATTTGTAGTGTAACTTAATAATAATATAACCTGAAAACACATATGTTAACAAAAGAAAAACAATGATCATATTGTTACGTTTTTTTTTTTTTTTTAACCAAAACCAATAATAAACGTTTTTAATAAGAGTTCTTTTGGATTGCAAAATTAAATACTCGCAAGTTTCACAGTTTTTATCACTGCACAATTTATTTCACAATGCACAATAAGCTTGGTAATTATTCTTAATTACTACTCACAGTATACACTGATAGCGTCACTGTTCTTCAGATTACTCAGTCCAATAATTCACTCACGGTCACTGAAATTCACAGAAAGACGGCACTGCACTGTCCTTTACTTCGCGGCACTGCACTGTCTTAAACACGGCACTAAACTGTTACTTACAGTCACGGCACAACACTGTTCTTCTTATAAAAACACTTTACCGCACTGCACTAAGTCGCACTGTAGCACCGAACGCACATATGAGCACTTGAGAAGAAAAACTGACTCGCTCGCGGCTGGTTCTTTATATAGGTCGTCGGCATACATCAAAGGGGAATTGTCTGGACCGTTCGACGTCGGGTCTCGTAGGGCCTAGACCCTCTGCCGGCTTCTTTGATCTTTATCGCACTTCCCAAATACGCGACTCTCTCTCTCTCTCTCTCTCTCTCTCTCTCTCTCTCTCTCTCTGAAGGATTATTCAACAATATGTTAATAAGTTTAAAACAATAATCGTATGTAACACCTCCTCGTCTATATACAGTGGTGTGGTGCCTTACGTAGGATGAGCTCGTCAACGTGACTTTCGATGATGCGCCCATCATCTCGAACAACAGTGTACATTACATTTCCATGTTTTGCACTTATACAACCTAAGTGCCATTTGGTTGATCCGTTGACATACTTACGAGCCTGCACCTTATCTCCAACAAAATTTTTCAGTGTAGTAGGTAAGTGTATCCTGAGAATTTCCACATTTAGGTAGATCATCTTTTAGTTTGTTCAAGCGCAATTCTAGTAACTTCCTTTTCTTCCAATACTGGTCCCAATCTTTTTGGCGCCCCATTCCATCCTCGTCGCCATAATTAACTTCATAAATAAGTGCACATATTAATAGCATGAATATTCTTTTTTTAATTCAAAATGTAAACAACAGAAAACAATTTGTAGTGTAACTTAATAATAATATAACCTCAAAAACCATATATTATAATATATAACAAAAGAAAAACAATAATCACATGTTTAAAAGTTTAAAACAGTAACCATATGTAACATATCTAAATTTTAGAAATCACAACTTATAAATTTGAACATGAAAACTCAAATGAACTGTTCCTTTACACTGACGGTTCATATCCAGTCATGGCCATATACTAAGTGATAATATAATCTCCAAAATCCCTATGAGAATTCGAACACATTTTAAGCCTAACTATTCGCCATCCTGATGGGATACGAGAATATAGGGATCCCAGCTCAGAAAAGTCCGTCACGAAGGGGCTGCGTAAACTAAGCAGATTTCCCACGTGAAGTTTTAGAATAGATAAATTTCACGAGAACGGAAAAGTTACGGCCGAACTAGCTAGCCGGAAACTCACGACTGCAACCGAAGTTAGCCGATCTCATCATGTCCTTTACGCACAATAAAATGCAAATATCTCGGTTAATATTCAAGATAGAGAATAAATGCACATAATAATTTGTATAGTAAATTTAATTTGCAATAAGATTGGTCTGATACAATTTTTCAATCCGACGTATAGTAACGGATAAATTTCGAAAATCCCCCCATTTGTCCGATTTCAGCCATTAACGAACTTGATCTGTCTTTTTACATAAAACGTTTTAATATCGAGTTTGATGACGATCAAACAAAAATTGCGACCGCTAGAGCGACAACAGACATATATATATATATATATATATATATATATATATATATATATATATATATATATATAATTTTTAACGGACCTCATTTTCGTCATCTACTTGGTAGGATCGATGGTCATTTGAAGAAAGTTATCGAAAATCGCGTCATGAGTACAACCTCAATAGCTCATTTCCTTTAAGGGAAATCTGCTAAAATCGTGACATTGCATCGTTAAACTCTGCACAGACTCTCTCGGCTCCCTCCAAGCGATACAACCCATCTTTACAAACTCATCAATCATTCAAAACTGGCAACATACACGGGTACTCACATACTCACTGCCTATAAGTTTCGACGGATGAAGCCAACAGAAAAACGAATGACCACCCAGCTATCGTTATGATAGGAGAGGAGAGGTGACATTATCCCACCTGAACATTAACCGTTCAAAATCAGCACATGGACACTCGAAAACCATTGTCTAAAAAACTGTGTATTGTTGAACTTATCACAAAAAACCTTCTGTACTGAAAAAGTGACAACATTGACATGACATTACAGTACATTAGAGAACTCCAGACTGATTACAATCAATATCTATCAACCATAATCACATATTTACACAACACTGAACTTTGAATCCATGAAAAAAAGTAGAAACTGTAAGATTTTTCAAAACATACAATTATACCAATGAGATATAATTTATGTACAATAATTTAGAAACGGATATGATTGCTAAAATAGTCTAAAGACCAACTCCTGCTTGAGACTATGTGCTTGGCCTTGCTTATGTTTCTTCAACTGTCATTTGAGACTTATGTCCAAGATTGATTGGAAGTGTTTATCCAGATAAGGTCTTAACCAATGGCCATCAATCGATTCTCGTGTTAGCAAGAGCAACTGATGGTGTGACTAACTCACAAAATACAATCCATTGGCACACCTTATTATTAGTATACGTGATGTTTAAAAATAACATTTTATCCTTATCTGATCAGCTCTTCCATGGCATCAAATATCATAAAGACACACCGTGGCTAACCCAAACTCTTCTGTTCGAACTCAAGTTATGTTAATTATGTAATGATATATTTTAACGTCCACTTTATTCTAGGCGGACAACTAAAAAAAATTATTTAGAGAGTTTAGTACGAAATAAAAACCTATTGCCTACCCGAAAGTCGAAACCAGGGCTCTAGGTTTACCTAGTTTATTAATACTAAAGCCTTAAATGACTTAGCTAACCTGAGCTCCTGAGCTGTTGATCATAAACCGTGAATAAATCTAACCTAGCGATTGGTATTCCAAATTGTCCATCCTCAAAACACACCTTTTAACAAATCTAGACCCTTTAGGTTATAAACAACACCCTTCACATAAACGTATACTCTTAAGTTTCTGTATAACATACTTCACATAACCCTAGACCCACCCCCCTAGTATCTAAAAAAATCTTTCACAAAAACCTGGACTCCGTAGTTCATATATAACATCATTCACATAACCTTGACTCTTTACTTTCTTAAAAACATCCTTCATATAAACCTTGACTATTTATTTCATAAACAGCGCCCTTCACATAAACGAAGAGTCTCTAGTTTCTAAAAAACATCTTTCACATAAACGTAGACTACCCAGTTTCTAATTAAAATACTTCACATAAACCCAGACTATTTTATTTCTAATCAAAATCATTCACATAAACCCAGACCCTCTAGTTTATAAATGACGTCCTTCACAATAACCAAGAGTCAAGTTTATAACAACATCCTTCAAATAACCTATACCTTCTAGTTTCTAAACAACATCCTTCACATAACCTATACCATCTAGTTTCTAAACAACATCCTTCACATAACCTATACCTTCTAGTTTCTAAGCAACATCCGTCACATAACCTATACCTCCTAGTTTCTAAACATCCTTCACATAACCTATAACTTCTAGTTTGCAAACAACATCCTTCACATAACCTATACCTTCTACTTTCTAAACACCATTCTTCACATAACCTATACCTTCTAGTTTCTAAACAACATCCTTCACATAACCTATACCTTCTAGTTTCTAAACAACATCCTTCACATAACCTATACCTTCTAGTTTCTAAACAACATCCTTCACATAACCTATACCTTCTAGTTTCTAAACATCCTTCACATAACCTATACCTTCTAGTTTCTAAACATCCTTCACATAACCTATACCTTCTAGTTTCTAAACAACATCCGTCACATAACCTATACCTTCTAGTTTCTAAACAACATCCTTCACATAACCTATACCTTCTAGTTTCTAAAATACATCCTTCACATAACCTATACCTTCTTGTTTCTAAACAACATCCTTCACATAACCAATATCTCTAGTTTCTAAACAACTTCCTTCACATAACTTACACCTTCTAGGTTTCTAAACAACATCCTTCAAATAACCTATACCTTCTAGTTTCTAAACAACATCCTTCACATAACCTATACCATCTAGTTTCTAAACAACATCCTTCACATAACCTATACCTTCTAGTTTCTAAACAACATCCTTCACATAACCTATACCTTCTAGTTTCTAAAATACATCCTTCACATAACCTATACCTTCTAGTTTCTAAACAACATCCTTCACATAACCTATACCTTCTAGTTTCTAAACAACATCCTTCACATAACCTATACCTTCTAGTTTCTAAACATCCTTCACATAACCTATACCTTCTAGTTTCTAAAATACATCCTTCACATAACTTATACCTCCTAGTTTCTAAAATACATCCTTCACATAACCTATAACTTCTAGTTTGTAAACAACATCCTTCACATAACCTATACCTTCTACTTTCTAAACAACATTCTTCACATAACCTATACCTTCTAGTTTCTAAACAACATCCTTCACATAACCTATACCTTCTAGTTTCTAAACAACATCCTTCACATAACCTATACCATCTAGTTTCTAAACTACACCCTTCACATAACCTATGCCTCCAGTTTCTAAACCTTTCACATAACCCATACCTCCTAGTTTCCAAAATACATCCTTCACATAACCTATAACTTCTAGTTTGTAAACAACATCCTTCACATAACCTATACCTTCTAGTTTCTAAACAACATCCGTCACATAACCTATACCTTCTAGTTTCTAAACAACATTCTTCACATAACCTATACCTTCTAGTTTCTAAACAACATCCGTCACATAACCTATACCTTCTAGTTTCTAAACAACATTCTTCACATAACCTATACCTTCTAGTTTCTAAACAACATCCTTCACATAACCATTTAACATCAACAAGTTTAAACCAGTTTAAGGTCCAAACATTTCTTATGTAAGGTACTTCAAGATTGGGAAGTAACTGCTTTAGAACTTAATTTTGCAACCTACTGCAATATTGTAATTCCTTGAACGTACTCTAATTCAATACTCTTTTGAATTGCTATTCAGGATTGGGGGAAATATTCTTCTCCAAAGACTTATAACCTTAGTGCTGGGTTGTTGGAGTTATACCTTCCGTCCCCATTGGTTCTAAACACATTTTACTTTATTTAGGAGTAGTTTTCATTACTTGAAATTAAAAAAAAAATAATAAAAACTTTAATAGGGTAATTTTAATTTATGAGGGAACTCGTAAACAGCCATATAAAACATTGAAATATAGCAGGAGAAGCTCAACCACAATCAAAGTCAATTTTTAACTATTTTGGATTTTAACAATATTTTACCTTATCCCAATCTTCGACACGCAAAGTTAGCAGTAAATGAATGGTCATTCAGCTATCTCTATGAAGGAAGAAGAAGACAATTAAAGTTCATAAAACACCTACTGTACTGAATGAAGAAAATGTGACAACCTTGAAAGGCCAAATGCTTTATAGAGCTTTGAGTGATAAAACTTTCAAATATGTATAAGCAGGAGAAACTGAACAACAATAAGTCAATTTTTAAACTACTTTGGATTATAACAATATTTTACCCTGTTCTGGGGGCTAACATTAACCATGTGTCGTAAGTATTTGGTCTTAATGTCACTTTTTAAACCTGATAGTCGTGTGTTCGATTCTCATCTGGATTTATGTAGTAGCGGATTAAAAAAATTCCTAACATGCCCCCCCCTTGCTAGAGAAATGTGGAAACCTGTAGATAACCCATCTACGGGCACTGCAACTACGGGCACGGACATCATAATTTACAGTGACTTAACTCAGTACATACATTAGAAAACATATATAGTTCACATCCACTCATCTCGTAAATATTACACAAAAACCAAACATTAAACAAAAAAATAACTTTATACTGGTTACCTTGGGTTTGCTAACATTAGATACAACCAAACAAGTAGACGAAGTCGCCAAATAAGCTACTCTATGTTACCAAGTAAAAGAACTTAAGGTACCTTATATCATATGTGGGCAACCAACGGCCCGCGAGACATTTTGAAAAACCCAATTAAACAAAACAATTACACTACTTACTCCAAATGAGAAGATGATCTGTGCGTTTGGCAGTACTTATAAATGTGAACAGTTTTTTCCAATGATGAAAGTTAATAACATCGTACAAGGCTGACTGACAATAATTTGGAAATTTTGTTTTTCTTTGTATCAGTGGAATAAATCAAAACATCAATGGATTAGTTTCCCAAATTCAAGCTCATTGATTTCGGTGTCGCTATTTAACTTTCGTTGTTTGTAATAACTCCAAATTTTGCGATTTAATTATAATGTTGTACCTATTTCTTTCATTTAATTTTGTTATTTTAATAAATTGTATTATAATTACATTGTCTTATAATTTCATGCCTGATATCTATCGTTAAAAATTATGAACACTACTTTAAAATACACTACTTTTAAAAGCGGCCCGTAAACGTATTTGCACACTAAAGTTTGGCCCAACTAAAGTCAAAGGCTGTCCCTACCTGCCTTATATTGTCCTCAGAAAGATATTCAAACCCAAGCACAATATATGATAATATAAATTATATGAATCAATGTAAATTATTTAATAATGGTATTTTCGCTGCATGCACGATAACACCAACCTGATTAATATATGTACGTTTGCCATAAAAATAACTTCATTGAATTTCCATAAAAAATTTAAGAGTTATTAGACTTTACTAATTATATGAGTTGTAACAAAAACCCCTTTCAACAGAGAAGAAGGATTTTATATAAAAGATGGATTGTTATCATTATAATGAAACGTAGCCCATTAAAACATCAAATAGAAATATTCTGTTTCCCATAAAATCCCAACTTTAATAATCGTAAAAGAGAGTTAATTAGACATAAAGTAAATAGATTCTCATTAGCTAAAAATATTAAAAAAATATGAGGAACGGTTTACACAAGTCAAGAAAACAATATTCGGCTTTCATATAAATATATTATTATAAAGCCATTATAATCCATTATTTAAGCAATTTTATGTTATTTTGAAGCTCATAAGACTGAAATTCTTTACCCAAAACAAGCTTAAGTTAGTGTTACCATTTAACCCTCTTAAATTGAACATATATTGAGACTTTTTTTAGATTAATCTAATATCAAGAAAATAAAATATATCTTATCCTTAAATATTTTATTTATTTGTTACTTAGAGCTCCGCAACTATGGCGACTTTGCTCTTCTTAGACACGGGGGAAAACAAAACAAAAACAACAACAAACAACATAAACAAAATAACAGATAATTGAACACGAAATAATATATAGAACAAAACTAAGGGAACGCAATACAAAACAAAAGAAGAAACACGAACACAACATAGAAATAAAAACACTCGATAAATAAATAAGTGAAAAGAAAGCTTGATAACTTTGGAACAAAAACTAAATAGGTCTCTCTCTCTCTCACACACACACACAAACATATAAGCACGTACACACATTAAAAATTTTAAAATATGTAATTAAATATTTTCAAACTGCTCTATTCTTTTTAAATATGTCAGAATCGTGGCAATATGTGGGCTACCCTCAGTCAGTAGTTCGTTCAAGTCATGTGGAATGTTTAAGTAAGCTCGTAATCTGCATTCTGTTAGTAAGTGTTTTATAGTTAGTCCAGTGTTGCAATGAGTACAAGTAGGCTTGTCTTTTCTGTTCATTATGTAAGAATGTGTCAGGTATGTATGTCCAATACGTAGTCTTGTGAGCACGACTTGGTCTCTTCTTGAATATACGTTCTGTTTCTTTGTCCATCCAGTAACATTGCGTTTTATTTCCAATAATTTGTTGTCAGTACGTAACCAGTGTATTTGCCAGTCTTGGAGTATTTTTGTTTGTACAATCTTGTTGAGGTCTGTTGGTGTTAGTGTAATTATGTCGGTAGTAGTCATTTTTGTAGCTAGTTTTGCATGTTTGTCAATATCAGTCATTTGTTTAATGTCCTTGTGTCCGGGTAACCACAACATTTTAAAATTGCAAGTGTTTAGTGCGTGTATTAGTTCTAGTATTTTTGTAATTAGTGGGTGATTGGAGTAGATGTTTCCCATGGAAAGTAAAGAACTTAAAGAGTCTGTGCATAAAATTACTTGGTGTGATCTGTTTTCTAATTTTGAAAGTGCTAGTATGATGGCCTGTAGTTCTGCAGTATAAGTACTTGATTCGTCGTGTAGTTTAACTTTGTAAGTTTTGTTTTTGATAGTGGCGGCTGAACCCGTCCCGTGTTCTGTTTTAGATCCGTCCGTGAAAATGAATAAACTGTTAGGGTTTTGTGAAATTACAGCCTTGAAAGATGTCTGATAAAATTTTGAAGAAAGAGGGTTTGATTTTTGATATTGTGTTAGTTTTAAATCAATTTGATAGTTCTTTACTCTCCAAGGGGGGAGTGTAAGAGTAGTGTTGTGGTATATTGGTGTTTGATAAAATTGATGAATGTTGTTATTTTGAAGGAGGCGGATTAAAAGCGGTTTATGTTTGGGGCAGGTTTGAGAATATTTATTTAAAAACATGTTATTTAAAAATGTATTTACACATGGTTTGTCTAATGCCTTTGACTGGGATAAAAATTTAAAACTCAGCATTTGCCGTCTATACTCCAGGGGGGGTTCCTCAGCTTCAACACATAAGCTGTCTGTGGGACTTGATCTGAAAGCCCCTGTAGCGATTCTAAGTCCTGTGTAGTGAATCGTGTCAAGGAGTTTTAGTGCACTGCAGCTGGCAGAAGAATAAGCAATACAACCGTAATCCAGCAATGACCTGGTATAGGCACGATAGAGTGTAAGCATTGAAAATCTGTCAGCTCCCCACTGCGTATTGCTAAGTATCCTTAGCAAATTCAAGGATTTCTTGCATTTGTTAAGGATATTTTTTAAATGGGGTAACCATGTTAATTTTTTGTCTAGTGTGAGTCCTAAAAATTGTAAAATATTTGTGTATTTTATGTTAGTGTTATGGATATATAAATGTGGTGGAGTGATTGTTCTTTTTTTGGTGAAGATAATGCATTTTGTTTTCTCCTCTGAAAATTTGAAACCAGTATTTAAGCACCACTGCTCTAACGAATTAATAGATAATTGTATATGGTGTTGTGCATTATCAATATTAGAGAATGTGTGGTAAATTAGCAAATCATCAGCATACAGGCAATAAGATACTTCTTTGGGTATACATGCAATGACTGAGTTTACAGCTATATTGAACAACGTTGTACTCAGTACACCTCCTTGAGGCACTCCATTCTCCTGAGAGAATATCCCAGATAAAGCAGTACCAATCCTCACCCTGAAAGTTCGCTGAGAAAGGTAATTTTTAAGAAACAAAATAACTTTTCCTTGAACTCCCCATTTAATCAGTTGTGATATTATTAGTCTCCTCCATACTCTGTCATATGCCTTCTCGAGATCAAAGGACACAGCTATGACACTTTTTTTCATCAAAAAAGCATTTAAAATGTCACTTTCAATTCTTGCTATGTGATGCATACTAGAATGAGCTGGTCTAAAACCACATTGATAGGGAGCTAGGAGGTTATGCGTTTCAAGGAACCATAATAACCTTTTATTCAAAATTTTCTCAACGATCTTGCAGGTGCAGCTGGTCAAAGAGATCGGGCGATAGCTAGAAGCTTGTTTGTTATCTTTGCCAGGCTTTAATATTGGAATGACAATGGCTTCATTCCATATATGAAGATAGGTACCACTTTCATACATCTTGTTAATTATTATTATTTATTAACGTCCACTTTTTGCAACTTAGGCTAATCGGGACGGGTTATCTACAGGTTACCACCCTTTTCTAGCCAGGGTGGGATTTTAGGACGTTATTTAATGAATTTCGTCACTAAATAATTTCCTGTGCCCAGGCAAGAATCGAACTCGCCACTCTAGGTTTACCATATGAGATAAAGGTTAACGCTTTAACTCGCATGGCTAACCTGAGCCCCACATCTTGTTAAGAAGGTCAAGAAAGACAGTAAGGCCAATTTCAGGTAGATTTTGAAGCATGTCATAAGTGATATTGTCTAGTCCTGGTGATGTATTGCGTGTATTGCTTAAAGAATGTTTAAGTTCTTCTAAAGTAAATGGGTCATTTAATGGATGTCCGTGATTGTCAATTACTTGTGTGTTTGTCTGTTCAGTACGAGTTTTGTGTTCAAGGAATGATGAAGTGTAGTTTTGGTTACTGGATATGTTACTGAAGTGAATTCCGAAAATATTAGATATCGTTAGTTGGTCGGTAATAATTTCGTTATTGTGTTCTAGTCCTGTCACTGGAGGTCGATATTTCTTATGTTTTATTAAGTTGACTTTCCTCCAGATGTCAGTTATGGAAGAGTGTCTGTTAATACTTGAAACAAAATCTACCCAGCATTGCTTCTTACTCTTTTTTATGACCCACTGTGCTTTCGCCTTCTTTCTTTTATAATCAATAAGATGAACATCCGTTGGTTCTCTCCGGAATAAATTAAGAGCTCTTTTCCTATCATTGACAGCTACTTTACATTCATCATTCCACCAGGGAACAGGACATTTCTTGTATGTGGTCGGTGTTTTAGGAATGCTATTGTCAGCTGCTTTAATAATGATTGAGGTTAATTCGTCCATTGATTGTACTGTAATTGAATGTAGTTCGTTAGTAATATAGTCCTTGAATGAGTTCCAGTCTGCTTTCTTGGTGTTGTATCTTGTTATAGTTCTGAATAATGGAGTATGGGTGTTAGTTTTTAAGTGAATTGGGAAGTGATCACTTCCATGTGTATCTTTATCAACTTCCCAAGAAAAATGTGAGTATAAAGAAGGTGTGCATAAGGTCACGTCAATGTTGGTAAGAGTTCCTGTCCTGGAGCATATATGAGTCGGTGAGTCGTTGTTAAGTGCGATTAAGTCGAATTGTTCAAAAATGTGTTGAAGTTGATTTCCTTTATGATTTGTTATTGGAGAATTCCACATTTGGGATAAGGCATTAACATCTCCTAGGATCACAAAGGGTGTCGGTAACTGTGTCAGTAAGTCTTGTATTTCGTGTACGTCAATTGGTTCCCTAGGTGGAAGATAGATGGAGCATACTGTAAATCTAAATGAAAGGTGTACTGAGACTGCTACAGCTTGGAGTGTTGTTCTCAACTGTATAGGTTCACTATAGATGATATCTCTAGCAAATATAGTTACCCCTCCGCATGCTCTACCTCCCAAGGAGTAATCTTTCCTATAAGTAGTATAGCCGTGTATGCTGAATTCTTCACCTAGAGTCAAGTGGCTTTCTTGTATGGCAATAATGTTTGGCTTATGGTCGCTTATTAAAGACTTCAGACTGCAAATATGCCTTTTAACCCCATTTAGATTCCACTGGAGTATAGTTGACTGCAAATTAAAACAAGTGGTTTAATAATAAATAAAATTGATAAATCAATAAAAAATATGAATAAAAATAAGGATTGGGGGATTTGTTTTCATTGAGCATACTATTTCTTCTTCGTTTGACTTTTGCTAGTTTTTGGCGTTTTCTTCGTGGCATTTGTAGCTTCCATATTCCGCACAGTTCTCTTCTCTCCAGGGGCGTTTTAAGGCTACTATTGAATAATGAATCTTGAACAATTATTAGAAAAATGAGATGTTCGCTCCTCCTTTTTGACACTGAATACCACTGACCGAAACCTCTACTTGCTTCTAGCTATATTTAATTGTTTCAAACACATTATTTTTTTTTCTATAGCCTTATTCCCCAAGGCTAGAAACTTGACCTTCAACAACGTGTCCTATAATTTATGCATTTTAGATAATAGACCTATCCTTTGATCTATTCCATGGCCTTATGTGCATCACATGTAGGATTTACAGATGTATAAATTATCTTCAACATGTTTTTTTTCTGCTCTGAATTAGTTTTATGTTTGTAATATATTATCATACAAGCATAAAGTAAATCAGTGTTTTCAATCTAACGTCAAACTTCCATTATGATTTATTAGTAGTGAGCTCGTGCCTTCTAAGAAACGCGGCATCATCACTAGTCTTATGATCAGAAACTAACAACATATTTATTAGTTTATTCCAAAACCTATTAGAACAGCTTCAATTAAAACATTGCCAAATATATAAACCCTCCATCTCTTAATAAATAAATACATTGAGAATAGGAAAAACTCATCCATATATATAATATAAATAGTCCGTCACCCAGGGATGCGTAAACTAAGTAGATTTCTCACGTAATGTTTTACAACAGAGAAATCTGCATACTGCTACATTTATTACTGCCGTGAGTAAATACAAACCGTAACGTGAAATCTTTCAGTTAATTTTAATAAGCTCCCAACGGAAACGGCTTCTGAATTGTAAACAAATAGGTCTGCCAACCACTCAGAGCTGAACTGATAGATAGACATATTCTTCGCCGGAAAGCAAAACAATTACTGATACATATCTCAATATAACATATTAACTCTGTTGCAAACTATTTACTACATCTAGTACTTCAGTTTATAATGAATCAGAATAATTTATATTTTAATAACTCAAATTTTAGTAGTCCAAGAACTCGAGAAGGGGGGGGGGGGGGTCAACAGAACGTATTTGCATATATCTCAAAAAGTAAAAGGTTACAGGAGCCTCTAAAACAATTTCTCGAGAGCCGAACACTTACAAAACACCGGCAATAGCCAATCTCATCTTGTCCGTTATCCTCATACAATTAATAAAAATGAAAAAATCTTGGTTAATATTCAAGATAGAGAATAAATGTATTTGACAATATTTATACTAAATTTAATTTGAAATAAGATTGGTTATATAAGTTTTCGATCCGACGTATAGTAACAGAGATATTTCGAATTTTTGAAAATCCTCCCCTCTAACCCCCCCCTCCTCCCACTTGTCCGATTTCAGCCTTTAAGGAACTTAATCTTTCTTTTTCATAATACGATTAAATACCGAGTTTGGTAACGATCAAATAAAAATAGCGACCGCCAGAGCGTTAACAGACAAATATATATATATATATATATATATATATATATATATATATATATATATATATATATATATATATATTGAACGGACCTCATTTTCGTCATCTCCTGGGTTGGATCGATGGACATTTGAAGAATATTTTCGAAAATCGAGTCATGAGTACGATCTCATTAGCTGATTTCCCTTAAGGGAAATCTCCTAAAAAAGTCTTATAATTCATAAACATGCTCCTTGTTATTCAAATTCACTACACTGGCTTTTGAGCAGTAAGGGCTCTTAAACACTCAAAACGATTTTTTCCTATTTGAGTTATTAATCAACTAGGTCTTTAGTTTTAGTTAAAACGTTTAAATATTGGGTTTGATACCGGTCAAACCAAAACTACGACTACTAGAGCGGTAACAGGCAAGTATATTTATAGTTTTGAACGGACCACATTTTCGTCATATCCTAGGCAGGGTCCATAGATTTGTAGAAACTATTTCGAAAATCACGACATAGGAAAACTGCTTAAAAGAAGAAATCTCTTGGTTTTGCCTGCAAAACGTCGTATTACAAACAGACCAAACTCTCTTGAGACCTCCTCAAGTTAGGAAGTGAAGCCGTGTACGTTTGCTGGCTAGTTCTGGGTCCAATTCACAACACAATAGCTCCTTCAATTTAGACTTCTTACAAAAGTCTTCAAAGTGAACGACACGCGGAACCCTTCCTCCATGTTATGTTCGGCTTTGAACAGTCAGAGATTCAACCAGGGTTGCCTTTGGGAGATCTAGGAGAACACTGAGGAGTATTCCTCGAATTTAGGAATTTGGAGCAAGTCATTATTTCGTTGGCCATTTCCTTTCACCGCATCGTCTGCTTTGACCTTCACACAGAAATAGTTGGCTATTTTAAACCACACTACGTCTTATATTCCCTTCCTGAATGGTATCAAATAACAATACAAGTTAATTTACTCGCATCGTTTGTTTATCTATTGTTTTCTATGAATTTGCCGCAGAGAGGAAAACTTTATTTATTTAAAGTTTGTATACCTTATTTAATTAGGTTCCGTGTACAGAGCATGCTCATTTTAGCAGATTTCCCTTAAGAGAAATCAGCTATTGAGGTCGTACTCACGACGCGATTTTCGAAACATTTCTACAAATGTCCATTGATTGTACCAAGATGACAAAAATGAGGTCCGTTCAAAACTATATATATATATATATATATATATATATATATATATATATATATATATATATATATATATATACTAAACTCTAGCGGCCGCAATTTTTGTTTAAATGTCGACAACTCGGCATTTAATCGTTTTATGTAAAAAGAAAGATCAAATTTGTTAACGGCTGACATCGGGAAGGGGGGGGGGATTTAGAGGGGAAGAATTTCGAAAATTCGAAATATTTCCGTTACTATTCGTCGGATTGAAAAATTGTATAGAACCAATCTTATTTCAAATTAGATTTACTATAAATATTGATATATATATATTTAATCTCTATCTTGAATATTAACCAAGATATTTCCACTTGTATTAAGTGTAACGGAGGAGCTATGGTCGTTTCTATTCGTTTCCGCTGAAAGCTAGTTCGGCCGTTTCCGTATCTGTTTTACGAGGGAAATCTGCTTAGTTACGCGGGCCCTGCGTGACGGACTTTCTTTCTCTTGATTATAGAGTTTTCAAATTGAATAATCTGATATAGGCATATGACTTCCTTGAAATTCTACTACTGTTTTCATGCGTTTCATTTGAGAGTGAGTGATATATAATATCTACGTCCCAATACATCGCATCAAATTCGCATTCACGCAGGGGCTCCATAAACTAAGCAGATTTCCCATGTGAAGTTTTACAATTGAGAAATCTGCATTCTGTTAACACAACACCACTGTGAGTAAATACAAACGCTAATGAGAAATCTTTCAGTTAATTTTAATAAACTCCCAACGGAAACGACTTCTGAATTGTAAACACATAGGCCTGCCAACCACTCAGAGCAGAACAGATAGATAGAGATATTCATCACCGGAAAGAAAAATCAATACTGATAAACATCTGAATATAAAATAATAACTTTATCGTAAACTATTTACTACATCTAGTACTTCAGTTTATAATGAATCAGAATAATTTATAATTTAATAACTCAAATTTTAGTAGTTCAAGAACTCGAGAAGGGGGGGGGGATCAATAGAACTTATTTGCATTTGTCTCAAAAAGTAAAAGGTTACAGGAGCCTCTAAAACAATTTCTCGAGAGCCGAACACTTACGAAAACACCGGCAATAGCCGATCACATCTCGTCCGTTATCCTCATACAATTAATAAAAATGAAAATATCTCATTCTGAAAATCGATTTAGTTGCACTGAGTCTGCATAAAAATAAGGTTTCTTCTGGGATTTAAAAAAAAAAAAAAAAAAAAAAACTTTAACGATTTGGAATACAAAATGTCCGTCACGTAGGGACTGCGTTAACTAAGCAAATTTTCAACGCGCGTCACGTATTTGCATTTATCTCAAAACGTAAATATTCAATGAAAACAATATTTGGTAGTTAAGATTCAAATAATGTGCTTCATAATATAACAGCTTATTGTTAATATGACATGAGTAGGTGTGGGGGTTTACTGAGGGCCGAAAACTAAAAAAATCAAATCACGGTTAATAATCAAGATATCGAAAAAATATACATTATAACATTTATAGAACATTACATTTGCAATAAGATTGGTTCTGTAAAATTTTTTGATCCCACGCATATTCACGGAGATATTAAAACATTTCAAAATCCCCCAATCTAAACTTCCTCTTTCACTGGTCTGCCATTAGCGAAATTGATCTTTAGTTTTACATAAAACGTTAAAATATCGAGTTTGGTAACGATCAAACAAAAATTGCCACCGCTAGAGTGTATTACTCCGGGCTAGGAGGGAAAAAATATTTCCTTCATAGATGAAGATATTTATTTTTATATAGCAAAACACTTATTTTCGCTAAAAATCATATCTATATTGCTTTCATTGCCAATTTTTGATGCTTTCAGGAATTGTGCACCAAACGTTCCAGATAGCAAACATTGTCAGACAGCCTGGCAATCTTGGCATTTGTGAAAATATGACGCCACCGTCGTAATTCGCACATTTTAATGGCATTAATCTAAAAATAGTTTTAGTTATGAATAATACTTTCTGAACAAACATTTCATTCTTAACATTTTTCTGACGAAACAAATATTGAGGAATACACCTTCAGATTTCAAATAAACTTCAACTATTGTTATTAATAGTAAAGTTTAAGATGGCACATTTTGACATTTTCAATTTTCTCAACAAATAGATTATAGGCTTCGAATACTGTCACGCCATTGTTAATAGTGATAATAATGATTAATTTTTGACTTCGAAGTAAAATAGGAGTCGGACTTCTATTAGGGAAATCAAATTCCAAAATACCCCACATTTTATATAGCGGTAATGTTGTAAGTAATTTTATAAATTCATTAATATCCTTCTTGTCGTTTTTGAGTGATTGTGTGGTTTAAGGGTGGTCATTCAGAAAGATAAGAGTTTCAATTCTGAGTCCATTGTTCTTGGAATAATGACTTTAAACGTTTTATCCCTACAAAATTTAAATTGGATTTCAGGGAAAATCTAGAATTTTTGTTTATTTAGTATATCTAATTTATTATCTATTAATTTGTTATTTCAAGGAATTATCATTAAAAGTAAAGTAACATAGGTACTAACAAGTTGGACTAATGTTCGTGACGTTTTAGGATTCAAGATCAGTCATTCTTTTGAAACGAATAAGCAATACCACACTTTGCTTTTACATTTTTTTAAATATATGTTATTATCATTTGTATATTCTGCATAAAGCTTGGAGGACAAATTAAATTGTCCAGAGCCATTAAAATATAAATACTGAAATCATCATCGTTATTTATCAAGGAATAAATGAGACTGAAAATAATGACTAAGTATCACATTTTAAATTGTTTTATACTCGCTATGTAGCATCACTGAGAATTTTGATGTACCCTCCAACGTTATAATGTTTACAAAGGAGCATTAAAACGTTTTAATCAAAATTTCACCAAATAAAACGCGTAATCATTCAAATTGTGTAGTCATTGTGCTCGACCCGCGAGTAATGAATTTATAACGTGGGGGGGGGCACCTGGCATATAATTCTTTTAAATTTATGTTTATGAGTGCTGTAAAAATATTATAAAAATAGAGCATATATGTTGGCAGAACTGTACTGTGATCGGGAAGTGGGAACATGTGCTTAGTTTACTCACACCTTGGGTGACTAGCGTTATTGCATGATTTTCAAAACCGGCGACTTCCAAGCAAGAAAGAATTTTTAAATATGTATGAAAAATTACAGCCTATATATAAAAAATTATATAATTTTTTTTTAACCCTTCGTCGGGCGCGTAATCTCTCAGATACACAGTTTCTACAAAAATATTTGCCACACCTCCTAGCAGAGAGTGGTGGTGTAGTGCTTCAAGTTATGTGGTTTACAGGACTCCCCCTCAAGGTATGCTGTGTCACTGTGTTTAACGGAGTCGTGTATTTTACCTGTCACTCAGTTTTATCTCCTAGATACCACGCGCCCGAACTCGTCAGTTTTTTGAAATCTGTATTTTATAAATATGTACATCAATTAAGTTTCTCTTTATTAAATGGAATCATATAAACTTATTATTCTATTATTTTGTTCAAACATGAGCTTTCAGAAGAACTTGTACAAGAATATATTGCACGACGCAGTGACAATAGTAGACGTTTACCAACCGAACTAAGGACGAAACTTGAAGACTACAGAGACTAAGAGTACACTAGCTCATTGGACCATACATTTAACTCAAGTACGGAACAGCATAAAAAAAGTCCCTCCACTACAACGAACAAAAGAAAATTATGTGAACCAAGCAAAACTGAAAACAAATGTAGTTGTACTAATTATTGTTGTGAGATTTGCAAAAACAAAATTTGTTAACAACATAGTTCCATGTTTTGTCCTAATTGTAATGCAGCGCTGCAAAAGAAATAACAATTAAACTGGTATTTTTAAAATTTTTTGATGATTATCATTAAGACTTATCTAAAAGTGATTCCGTGCTACTTATTTTTGATTGAAGTTATATTTAGATCATTTTTTTATATTGTTCACAAACTGAAATGAATTATTTATAATTAAGGCATGTGCATTTAAACAATTCCTTTTGATATTTGTGTTTTTTAATTATACTTTAAAAATTATCGTCCACCGTTTCTTTATATTATAATACTTGACAATTTTAAAAAGTATTTACTTCTTTCAAACAAATACTTCCTCTGTTATGGTTTCTAATCACACACTGAACATTTTAGTGCAAAATATATATTAAAAAACTGTATTTCCGTAAAAACGGTTGAGGATGATCTGTGGGATACACGCGCCCGATGGCGGAATATTCTTGACGCGCCCGACCGAGGGTTAAAGAGTAGTTTTCCTAAAGTGATGTTATTTATTACGTTCACTTTGTGCTAATTCGGGTGGGGTATCTCTAGTTTCCACCATTTTTAATCATGACGCGATTTTCGAAAAATTTTCTTCAAATGTCCATCCTACTTAATCGTTTCATGTAAAAAGGAAGATCTCGTTCGTTAATGGCTGAAATCCAACCAGTTAGAGGGAGCGGATGAATTTCATAAATAGAATCAATCTTATTGAAAATGTAATTTTCTATAAATACTGTTATGTACGTACTTTCACTGTCTTGATTATTAACCGAAATATGTGCATGTTATAGTTTTCGGTCTTTAATAAACCCCGCTTCTTCTCATATGATATTAACTATAACCTGTTATATTATGAAGCAGAATATTTGAAGCATAAATACCACACATTGTTATCATTGAACTTTTACTTTCTGAGATAAATGCAAATAACTGGCACATGGAGGAAATCTGCTTAGTTTAAGCAGCCCCTGCGTGACGGACTTTTGTGGATTTTATCTAATGTGTTCTTTTTGTTTAAATTATAGATCATTGCACATATAACAAACAAAAGTGCATTTAAATAATGGAAAATATTATTCAATTATTTAACGAGTAAAATGCTCTTTTAGCAGATTTCCCTTAAGGGAAATCAGCTATTGAGGTCGTACTCATGACGCGAGTTTCGAAAAATGTCTTCAAATGCCCATCGATCCTACCCAGGAGATGACGAAAATGAGGTCCGTTCAAAATTACATATATACTAGCAAAGGTACCCGGCTTTGCTCGGGAAATCATTCGAGGCTGAATGATAATAGTATTTTTTTTTTTTTTTTGAGCAAGGCTTCAATGTTTACTACACTTCCCGTCTGGGCGCATTGTTTTCCCGTGAGGGTCAGGCAGGCGACGTATAGATGAGAAATATTAATTTTGAAGAATAAACAAAAATGTGTTCCTAATCTATCCCTCTCCACTTTTCCAACTCATCTTTTTGAATACTTCAAACCATAATCGTGGATAGCATTTATTACAATTAAATATCCTCTATAATGAAACTTATTTCCTGTCAAATACCAATCCGAGCACATATAGTTTAAACATAGTTTTGTACATTAGATTATATTCGTAATAGTAGAGCTCAGTGGAAATCATTTCCAGTTATGCCAGCATTTCACAGGAAATAAATTAACTCAATTAACTGTTTAGGCTCCGACCTCCTTCCGCTCCAGCATCTCCATAGTTTTCCTTAAAATACTGATTCAAAGTATTATTAGCAGATTTTTTTATTATTCATTTGAGGCTGAATGGTGATGGTATATTTTTGGCAAGGCTTTACTTTGCACAATATTTTGACATTTACCCGTTCCAGTGTTTAGGGTTAATACCCGTTGTTGGCATTTGTTAATAATAAAATTATTTTTTTATGTAAGACTTCACTGTCCTGCATATTGTCATATTTCCCGTCTCCTGTGCATTATGCATAGATTTGAATTAATAAGGAGAAAATATTGACATACATTTGAATTAATTTTTTCAGGAGAGGTACCTGGTAGTTCATATTGAAATGAAGTGTTGAGCAAATTTCTCTAAATAACAAAATAAACAACTTTTGTTATGTGCATATTTGCCGAAACCCCAATAGGAAATCATTATTATTAATTTCAGGCCTCCCTTATAACCCCCACTCCTGCCCGTCCCTAAAAATGTTAGTATGACTTATTATAAGGAAGGCGTTAGTGCTAATACACATACTGAGTGTTTTATTTAGTTCGGTTGAGTCTTTTGTCCCAAATAAAATTGTTGTCTCCCGCTATAATTTTCAGCATATAACGCCTTTATACTTCGGTATACGATGATAGTGTATATAAAAAAGTTTCTCTAAATAACGGCGGAGATTTATAAGCTCACTAATCCGAACCATACTTACAAATCTATATATATATATAAAATTGTAACCTCTGTCTGTACATTGATTTTTTTCGCGAAATTTCACGATAACTTTTCGTTTCACATGTCATAGACACCATAACTGCATTTTGTTTCTTTGGTGTCTGTTTGTTTGTTTGTTTGTTTATTTGTTTGTTTGTTTGTTTGTTACCTTTTCACGCATAAACGACTGAACCGAATTTTATGAAAATTGGTATGTATATTACTACTAACCCAACTTAGACTTTAGGCTATATTAATATTCTCTGAGACGAACAGGAGTGGGGGTTATAAGGGAGACCTGAAATTAAAAATAGCGATATTTCGTTCCCTATTGGTTTTTCGGCAAATATGCATATAACAAAAGTTGTTTATTTTGTTATTTAAAGTAACTTTTGTTATATACACTTTTTTCGTATACCGAACTATAAAGGCGTTATACGCTAAAAATTATAGCGGGAGTCAACAATTTTATTTGGCACAAAGACTCAACTGAACTAAATAAAACTCGGTATGTGTATTAGCACTAACTCCTTCCTTATAATAAGCTATACAAACATTTCTAGGGAAGGGCAGGAGTGGGGGCTATAAGGGAGGCCTGAAATTAAAAAAAGTGATATTTCGTTTCCTATTGGGGTTTCGGCAAATATGCACATAACAAAAGTTGTTTATTTTGTTATTTAGAGAAACTTTTGTTATGTTCACTTTTGTTGTATAACAAATTATAAACGAGATATACACTAAAAGCTAAAGCGGGAGTCAACTATTTTATTGGGCACTAACGGTTGAACTGATTCCTACAAAACTCAGAATATATAAATTAGCATTAATTCTTACATGGTTATAAGCTATATTAAAAATGTTTATGTTTATAACGGGAGTGGGGTTATAAGGGAGTCCTGAAATAAAAATTCGTGATATTTCATTTTCTATTCCAAACCAACCACGGGTACTAACCCTAAACACTGAAACGGGGAAATTTCAAAATATTTTGCCAAGTAAAGTCTTGCCGAAAGAATACCATCATCATTCCGGTTCAAATGAATTCCCGGGCGAAGCCGGGTACCTTAGCTAGTATCATATAAGACTAAAACATAACATCTTTTGTAATAATATGCATTTATTAAAAACACTTAAATAAGCACTAATAAAATTAATGACTCCCGCTATGGTTTTAGCGTATTTCCCATCTTTACTTCATTTACGGCAAAAGTGAATACAACAAAAGTTACATTAAATAACAAAAGTAAACAACTTTTGCTATGTACACGTTTGCCGAAAAAAAAAATAGAAAATGAAATATCTCGAATTTTTATATCAGGCCTCCCTTATAACCCCCACTCCCGTTCGAACTTAAAAATTGTATTAAAGCTTATAACCATGGAAGAATTAATGCTAATTCCCATACCCAGTTTTGTTAAATTCGGTTCAATCGTTTGTGCTCAATACAATAGTTGGCTCCCGCTTTAGTTTTTAGCGTATATCTCGTTTATACTTTGTTATACGACAAAAGTTATTCTAAATAACAGAATAAACAACTTTTGTTATTTGCATATTTGCCGAAAATGCAATAGGAAACGAAATATCACTATTATTAATTTCAGGCCTTCCTTATAACCCCCACTCCTGCCCGTCCCAAGAAATGTTAGTATAGCTTATTATAATGAAGGCGCTAGTACTAATTCACATACCGAGTTTGGTTTAGTTCGGTTGAGTCTTTTGTCCCAAATAAAATTGTGGACTCCCGCTATAGTTTTTAGCGTATAACTCATTTATACTTCCGTATACGGCAAAAAAGCATATAACAACAGTTACTCTAAATTACAAAATAAACAACTTTTGTTATGGGCATATTTGCTGAAAAAGCAATAGGAAACGAAATATCGCTATTTTTAATTTCAGGTTTCCCTTATAACCCCCACTCCTGTTCGTCTTAGAGAATATTAATATAGCCTAAAGTCTAAGTTGGGCTAGTAGTAATGTACATACCAAGTTTCATAAAATTCGGTTCAGCCGTTTATGCGTGAAAAGGTAACAAACAAACAAACAAACATACACGAAAGAAACAAAAGTCCGTCACGCAGGGGCTGCGTAAACTAAGCAGATTTCCCTCGTGAAGTTTAGTAATAGATAAATATACATACTGCTAACACAACACCGTGAATAAATACAAACGGAAATAAGAAATGTTTCATCCAATTTTAATAACCAGCCGACAGGAAGCGTTAGGTTAGAAATGTAAACAAACGGGTCTGCCCGCCTCACACCGGAAAGAATAACAATTACTGAAATATATCAGAATATAACACATTAATTTTATTGAGAACTATTTACTATATCTAGTACTGTAATTAATAATGAGTCAGAATAACTGTTATCTCAATCAATAAAATTTTAGTAGTCCAAAACTTTAAGATGGGGGGGGGGAGTCACCAGTGCATATTTGCATGTATCTCGTATAATAAAGGTCTCTTGAATACAATTTTTGGTATTTAAACTTCCAATAATGTGATTTATTATGTATCAGAGTATTGTTTACGTAACATGAGTAGAAGTGGCGGTTTTGGTGAAAACTGAAAAATGCAAATATCTCGGTTAATATTCAAGATAGAGAATAAATGTATATAACAATGTTTATAGTAAATTTAATTTGTAATAAGATTGATTCTCTATAATTTTTCGATCCGACGTATAGTAACGGAGATATTTCGAATTTTCGAAAATCCTCCCCTCTAAACCCCCCCTCCCACTGGTCCGATTTCAGCCGTTAACGAACTTGATCTTTCTTTTTACATAAAACGCTTAAATATGAAGTTTGGTAAGGATTAAACAAAAATTGCGACCGCTAGAGTGGTAACAGACAAATATATATATATATATATATATATATATATATATATATATATATATATATATAGATATATATATATATATATATATATATATATATATATATATAGATATATATATATATATATATATATATATATATATATAGATATATATATATATATATATATATATATATATATATATATAGATATATATATACAGTTTTGAACGGACCTCATTTTCGTCATCTACTAGGTAGTATCGATGGACATTTGAAGAAAAATGTCGAAAATTCCGTCATGAGTACAACCTCAATAGCTGATTTCCCTTAAGGGAAATCTGCTAAAATGCAGTTATGGTGTCTATGACATGTGAAACGGAAAGTTATCGTGAAATTTCGCGAAAAAAATCAATGCACAGACAGAGGTTACAATTTTATATATATATATATATATATATATATATATATATATATATATATATATATATATATATGATTGCGGTAAAGTTTACGTGGGACAAGAGTAAGCCAACACAGGCTGATCTGAAACACCAGAGAACAAAGACATCCGCCATAGCCAGACACGCCAGTATTTGTTCTCACCAAATTAAATTAGATGAGACCAAAGTTTTACACAGAGAGGATCATCTCGGTAAAAGATTAGTCCTAGAGGCTATAGAAATTCCAACAGCTGGAACAGACAGCCGAGGTTCTCACAATGATAATACTCCCCAGCGATGCAGCCTCAAAAATAGAAGGTATATATATATATATTTGTCTGTTAACGCTTTAGCGGTCGCAATTTTCGTTTGAAATAAAGATCAAGTTCGTTAATCGCTGAAATCGAACCAGTGGGAGGGGGGGGGTATATAGCATCAATCTTATTGCAAATTAAATTTACTATAAATAATGTTATATACATTTATTCTGTATCTTGAATATTAACCGAGATATTTGCATTTTTCTGTTTTCAGCTTCAGAGATGAGATCGGCTAACTTCGGGTCTAGTCCTGAGTTTCCGTCAAGAGCTAGTTCGGGCCGTTCCCGTAACTGTTTGACTCTCTATTCAGAAATTTCTCTATGGTAAAACTTCACCTGGGAAATCTGCTAGTTTACGCAGCCCTCGCGTAACGGACTTTTTTAGTTTTAGATTAAAATGGGTTATTTTTATTTGTTTTTAGCTAATATAGCTGTGACTCATAAAAATCAGTCAGGGGAAATCACGGCAATTTGTTTACTGATATTTATCAATTCGTTACGTCATCCCCCTTTGATTTCTAAACATTAATCGCTTTTATCAGACTGCATACGATTATGAGATGATTACATCTGTACGGAATGTAGTTTCTTTCACAGTCTTGTATTCCGAGAAACTGCTGTCCCTGTCAGAGATTAATGAATTTTTCGAGACTCCATGATCTTTTCCTTGTGACGCTAACGGCGGGGAAAGAGGAGCGACCGGTGAGTAGGCGAGGAGCAACAGGTGTGTGTGTGCACATCAAAGCGGAGAGTCCGAGATAATTGGCCTCGGGGATGAGAACCTGGTACTCCCAGATCCACCGACCTTCTCAGCTGACGGAGCAAGGCTAGGGACCGCTCAGTACAGCCATGGGCCTCTTGCTGATAGCTTGCCTTCTACTCTCACTCCAATATGCTGCTACCAACATACTCAACTTACCCGAAGGTTAGTATGTATCCATATATATGTATAATAAAATATAAATATGCACGAATTCCTCCGAAACACAAAAATTGTACTAGAAACTCTGATAAAAGCATTGACATGTCTGAGTAGTCCACTGTCTAAACTCCATGCCAGCTCTATGCAACGGACTGCATTATAACCTATAATTTACATAGAATTAGAATGTTTAGGTGATTTCACTTAAAGGAAATGAGCTTTTGAGGTTGTACTCATGACATTCCCGAAAAAATGTCTTCAAACGTCCATTGATCTTACCCAGGAGATGTCTCTCTCTCTCTCTCTCTCTCTCTCTCTCTCTCTCTCTATATATATATATATATATATATATATATATATATATATATATATATATATTCTTGGTATAAAGATTTTTGGTTGGTCTTAACCCCATATGGTAAGCCTAGAGTGGCAGGTTCGATTCCCACCCTGGGCAGTAGAAATTTATTTAGTGAGACACTCATTAAATAAATTCCTTTTGTCCCACCTTGGTTAGAAAATAGTTGTCCCCTTTAGATAACCCGTCCCAATTAGCCAAAGTAGCATAAAGTGGACGTAAATAATAAAAAACAAACAAATATATACACGCAAACACGTATTTGTATGTTGACGCTACAGCCGTCACAATTTTCGTTTGAACGTTACCAAACTACATTCGATAATGTCTGAAATCGGACAACGAATAAAGGGAATTTAAAGGAATTCCGAGAAATATCCGTTATTTTGAGTCGGATTAAAACATGTTCTAGAAAAAATCTCGTTATGCACTTTATTTTTTACAAATATTAATCAATCCATTTTTTTTATCTTGAATATTAATCGGGACAAATGTAATTCAGCTTTCAGTAAATCGCCAGTTCTAATAATTTTCAATATGAGTAAATCAGTCACTGGAAATAATGTGTCGTGGATACATTACAAATTTCCGGGGGAAAAAAAATTAAAAATATATGGGGAGATGAGTTGAGCAGTGTGTTATTCCAGCACGTTGGATGGTTATGTATATGTTAAATCAGTTTAGTATACGCAGCACCTGCTTGAAGGTTTCTCCCATGGTTCCGGTTACATAAGACTGGGGTTATTATAGAATTCTAATATATGTTCATATTTATATATCTTCTATTCCAAAGTATTTTGGAATATGAAAAATCTAAATAGTAGTTAGCATTAACTCAGAACTCAAAACATTTATTCGTTAATACCAGTATTCGTATTTGTTAAAAAGAATGTATATTGTCTTTAGAATATAGTTTACACTACTAAAAGGTGCTTTAATTAGTTTCTAATTTCACCAAATTGATGATAAATATATAGATATAAAAAAGACTCTCTCTCTCAACTTTGAGAAATTAATACCCTGGACATACCAAAAATAAACAGTTTTCTTCCGGATTAAAAAAAATTAAATAATTCGTTGTAACGCCTAACATTTTTATCTTATGCAAATTTTACTCGGCATTTGACATGTTTGAAAGTAACATTTGCCTTTTATGGAGTAAACAATTGTTCTTACCATATTTATTGTCTTCCTACCATTAGCACGGAAATGAGCAATATTGTGTAACACATTGTGAAATGAATATTTGGTTCCCGGAAAGGTCCTAAACAACCACTTTTATGTATGCTAAACGTCTGCTTTTAATTTAAAATTTGGGAGACCTGCCCTTACTTCCTAGAGACTGGGCTCGTCGAACCTTACTAACTTTAGTCGTATATGGAATGGCCAGAGCTCTATCATGTCTTGAACGAAAGCTTTGATGGAACACTGTGGACCAGGAGTCCAATTTTAGCCATCAGTCCAGGGACACTCACTCCATCGGTATGGGTTTTCCCAGGACCCACCCGAGAACCCAAGAGAGTAAATTCCTCCAACTTTTACTGTGACTAGACCCAGACCTGAGAGCTTTATGAAGAATTAATTGGAAATCTCATCTGCACGTCATAAGAACATGATGATCATGACAATTTGCAGTTCATTAACTCGACAACCATGAATTCAACAGGTAGTAAAAACAGTCATGCAGGACATTACTTAAACAATAATATACATTATAATAAACGTTTCGATACGTGCAACTATAACAGAGAACATTTCACTTTATTTTCACGGAGTTCTATTTTCAACATTATTAATAGTTATTAAGTTATTAACGTCCGCTTTATTTTCCTACTGCTAAAAGAGATTGGTTATAAACTAATAAGGGAAGGACTGAAGATTTCTTTTAATGAGGCTAAATACATTTCATAATTCGTATGTTGCTGGGTATGGGAGGTCAGATCTAGGAAACAGGCCTTAATAATAACAGGAAGTCTTCCCACCAATTTTTTTTAATTAAAGCACAATGCCTTTAGACACTAACGTTCCATCTGACTAGGTAGCTAATCTGACTTTAGTTTTTTGTTTGTTAGTACCTGATGATGGAACTTTACTGCCGAAAGGCCTTGAACTTTAATAAAGAAATTGATTGGAAGACTTCTTTTTATTAAGACCTGTTTTCCAAATACATTTCCGTAGCACCCAAGCCACGAAGTGCATTAAGACTAAAGCCTCAGACGCCATCAGATATATGATTAGCTGGTTTCACATTAGAGAAATCAGCTGTTGGGGATGTGCTCATGTGGTGATTTTCAACAAATTTCTTCTAATGTCCATCAATCTTACAGGAGTTGGTGAAAATGAGGTCCCTTCAAAATTATATGATCTTATAAAATAATATACCTATCTATCTCTCTCTCTCTCTCTCTCTCCCTCTCTCTCTCTCTCTCTCTCTCTCTCTCTCTCTCTCTCTCTCTCTATATCTATATATATATATATACATAAATGTCATATCCCTATCAAACTGAATATATAACTAACTTTTTAAGTAACTAAAGCTTAAGTTCGATAACTGCTGAAATCGGACATGAGGGAGGAATGGAGTATTTCCAGGATTTGAAATTTACCGGTTATTATTAGTGAGAAAAATTGTATAGGACCAATCTTATTGGAAATTAATAACCAATAAATAAATTTTTATTATTATAATCTCTGTCATGAATGCCAGTATATCCCTCCTACTCATGTCTTATTATAAATAAGCTGTTGTATTATGAAGAACTTTGGAAGCCGTATTGGAAGCTTAAAATATTCCTTTCTTTGGCATTTACTGTATGAGGTACATTCACACACGCTGTGAAAACGGAATCATTTAAGATTTTACGTTCTTAATTCGAAAATGCGTATTTGGTTTTAGCAGATTTCCGTTAAGGGAAATCAGCTATTGAGGTTGTACTCATGACGGAATTTTCGAAATTTTTCTTCAAATGTCCATCGATCCTACCTAGAAGATGACGAAAATGAAGTCCGTTCAAAACTATAACTATATATATTTGTCTGTTACCGCTCTAGCGGTTGCAATTTTTGTTTGATCGATACCAAACTCGATATTTAGTCGTTTTATGTAAAAAGAAAGATCAAGTTCGTTAACGGCTGAAATCGGACCAGTGGGAGGGGGGTTTAGAGGGAAGGATTTTCGAAAATTCGAAATATCTCCGTTACTATACGTCGGATCGAAAAATTGTACAGAATCAATCTTATTGCAAATTAAATTTACTATAAATATTGATTATACATCTATTCTCTATCTTGACTATTAACCGAGATATTTGCATTTTTATGTAGTCTGTGGTCGGGTATAGTTCGGCCATTTCCGCCAGTACTCGGCTCAGGTGGAAGCTTTTTCTAACCTTACCTGTCGTTTCTAACCTTACCTTACCTTCGTTACTTTGTGAGATTTATGCAAATACTATCTGTTCATCCGCCCCCCCCCCTTCTTTAGTTCTTGAACTACTAAAATTTGAGTTATTAAAATATAAATTATTCTTACAATTCAGAAGCCGTTTCAGTTCGGAATTTTTTTGAATTAACTGAAAGATTTCTCATTACCGTTAGTATTTAATGACGGTGGTATTGTGTTACCAGTATGCAGATTTCTCTATTGTAAAACTTCACATGGGAAATCTGCTTAGTCGTGTGATAGTGGGGGGGGGGGATCGAAATTTTATAGTATTTCCGTTAGTCGTATCAAAAAATGTTATAGACCTTATCTTATTAAAATATTGATGTTCTATACATTTTCTGTTGATCAAATATTAAGAGATTTATTTGTAATGTCTGGTTTTCAGCATCCAGTAAACCACCAGTCCTACGCATCAAAGTTTTAATGATCAATACTGTGTTACGTGGGAAACCTGTTTAGTTTACACACCGCCTGTGGGAAGGACTTTTTATCTTTAGCTTTGTAACTCTTTTATACCATGTTTGGGAAGGGCCAAACATATCATTATCTTTAACGAACAATCTATGAATTAAAACGGGTCTCAATTTCGTCATTTAGTAAGGTCGGAAGGCACATGAAAACATTTTTCATATTTTTCAAAACCGCGTCATGATCACGACCTATCGATAATTGATTTCTCTTGAGTTAATCGTTGTTTACAATATCAAGAAGCTGTCACTATCTGAACAAATCGCATAGTCATCGTTTACTATTGCTTGGCCTTGGAAACTCACAAACAGATTTATTGGTCTATATATTTGGAAACTGACGAATCTTTTTAAGTTAATTTGTACTCTTGAATGATGAAGTATCTGTATTTCGCGCTTATTGCTGTATGGATATCTGCCAAAGGTGATCTGTGATGCAGACTTATAAATGAAATTTGAAGTAGCCACTGGGTTTAGGGATGGTTGTGTGTGTGTGTATGTGTGTGTGAGTGAGTGTGTGTGTGTGTGTGTGTGTGTGTGTGTGTGTGTGTGTGTGTGTGTGTCTGTTTGAGAGAGAGAGAGAGGGATGGAGGGAGGGAGAGAGAGAGAGAGAGGGAGAGGGAGGAAGGGAGAGAGAGAGAGCGAGAGAGAGGGAGAGGGAGAGGGAGAGGGAGAGAGAGTGGGAGAGAGAGGGAGAGGGAGAGAGAGAGAGTGGGAGAGGGAGAGAGAGAGGGAGAGGGGGAGGGAGAGGGGGAGGGAGAGAGGGAGAGGAAGAGGGGGGGAGAGAGGGAAAGAGAGAGAGAGGGAGAGAGAGTGAGAGAGAGAGAGAGAGAGAGAGAGAGAGAGAGAGAGGGAGAGAGAGATAAGGAGTGAGAAGAGAGAGAAGAATAGAACCCAGTTTATATTTGCTCATAAACAATTGATTTTTACTTATAATATTCTCCACAGAGCTAGTCCGCTATTATACTGTGTTTCGGAACTAGTTAAATTCCATTGTAAGAGTTGTGCATTTAATATAAAGCATTTAACTACTTTACAACAAAACGAAAGACAAACTGTTGACTTCTTGAGCAAATTTGTGAGAGAACCATTTGCCCAAGATGTCAGGAGCTCCTCGTGTAGCAAATGGTTTCTCGTCATGTTTTATAAATATACAGTTTTATGAGCAGTTATATTTCATTTTAAGCTAGTAGAACTTCTATATGTATTTATTTTTAATAGGGGCCTAGGTTAGCCGTGCGAGTTAACGCGTTGACCTTTATCTCACATGGCAAACCTAGAGTGGCGAGTTCGATTCTCGCCTAGGCAAAGGAAATTATTTAGTGACGAAATTCATTAACTAACATCCTAAGTCCCACCCTGGCTAGAATAGGGTGGTAACCTGTAGATAACCCGTCCCAATTAGCCTTAGTTGCAAAACTATTTTTAATATTATTAGTAATAATATCATATGTTTTATAACTGTAATATTATATTTGATAAACCCAATAATGACTCAAAAGCTTAAGCGGCTCCTAGACGGTCAATATTATTGTGCAATGTGGGTTGCACAATGTTTTGACGGCGGCCCCTAGACGTTCAATATTATTGTACAATATTGTGGTTTGTGCAAAAAGTTGTACCATATGGAGGCGATATTGAAGGTTGTGCAATATATGGCACAATCGCGAGCATAGACGTACAACCACATTGTGCAAACAGTCCCCGGCAGAATTTCATGAAGTCATGATGTTGAATGAAAGTGAATTGTGTTGCGTGATAATTGCTGTGGCCGCAAGTGCAAAAAACAAAAAGAACAAAAAGGGCTCGCAGAAAGGTAGAAAATGGGCTAAACAGTGGTTTCTTGATAGGGAGAAGTACACTCACGAAAAGTTACTCAATGAACTGAGAGTAATTGAACCTAATGATTTCCGCAACTTTTTACGGATGGACGGAGAATTATTTGATGAACTCCTCACTTTGGTTACTCCTGAAATCGGGAAAAGGAACACTATCATGCGCGATGCAATTCCTGCAAGTCAAAGGTTGTCCATAACCCTACGATATCTCGCAACTGGGAATAGTTTTGAAGACCTGAAGTTTTTAACTGCTGTTTCACCTCAGTCAATAGGTCACATTGTTATGGAAACGTGCACTGCTCTGATCAACTGCCTCAAGGAATACATTAAGGTAAGTACATTTTTCATTTGAAATCATTGTATTTAAACATTCAAAATATTGTCATACATTGGCTAGAACAAGAATTATCAGTATACAGAACTTATACCTATGTACATGAATTTGGAAAATAACTTCTTTACTGATAATTAGCAAAGAATGCACCTGCACTGGGCGTGGAGGGGTCTGCTGATTCGTACTGACCGAATGAAGGTGTATTGAGGGATAATGAAGGGAGGGACTGAACACTGTATGGTGTGGATACACGTGAGATGTTAATTTCCACTGAATTACGATGTAAGGTCCCCATTTGTCCCTCAAATAAAATATCACTGATGGCCTTCTTCGCAAACAACTGTTGTTGTGGATCCATTTTGCGGAGCTCGACTGCCCAAGCTGCAGCAATTTTGTCGCTGTCGTCTTGTGGTTGTTGAAGGCGTTTGGAAGCCAATTTCACCAATTCCTCAGTGGGATCTGGAGCTTTTCTTTTCCTGGGCATGTGACGAGGTTCATCATTTGCCTGAGGAGGAAAAGAAAAAAACTAAATTAAGTTATGCAGTATTACCATTCAAGCGAGTTTTCAAAGCATTATCGATTTGTAACTTCAGATGTGGATGCTCCTATAGGGTCACGGGTTGATAGTTGACACACGAAACGCTTTTTCAACAAGTGTGGAGTTACGGATGAAGATTTGTGGGAGTATTATGTTTCATTAGAAAGAGGAAACAGTCACGCACATTTTCATGAAAGAAAAAAGCTGTTAACATCATTGGGTGTCGAGTTATTTGCAGTAAAACTGAAATGTCTCTTGTGTGTCAATGAACAACCAGAGGGTTCATAGTTGACGCAGAGGGAGTTGTTAGTTGACACATTACAGATTCAATGACGAAAATTATTTTCCAAGATACAAATTACAAAACCAATAATATTTGAAGTCGTTTGCTACCACATGTCACACATATGTGACGTCATCTCAATGTAGATAACAGTGTAGGCCTACTACGAACTAATCGTGGTGGTAGTTCTCTGTAGGATAAAATAAATAGGACGGACCTCGACGGAGATCACACATCACGATGTGTGATCTCTGTCGACATGGTTCCTAATTGTATTACGTTACGTGATTCAGATGTGTCAACGTGGTCTGCTAATAATTTGGTGAAATTGTCCGTCAACGATGTGTGTAATAAATTTGGTGTAGACATTGAAAATGATCGCCGCAATCGTTTTTTTCTGGAAAATACCAATTAGATAAACGAGTTATGGTAACGGATGAACTTTTGATATGGTTGGGTTATACTGCTGATAGATACTGTAATCGTAAACAGGCATTTTTACAACTTCTCAAGAAAAATACACAATTACATACTACCCTTAATACAAATGCGACACATCTTCGATGTGAAGTACGAGGTAATCGAATTTGTCAACTAACAACTTGTGTCAACTATCAACCCACGACCGTACTAATTTAGCTACTACACCCTGTTGCCCAATCGCTACAGCATTTTCATCATTCACCTATTTTTCTCTACATTTTGCTGAAAATTGGTAATTTTCTGTAGCTCTTATCAAGTTGTTTTTCCTTGTTGCAGGTACCAAGTACAGAAGAAGAATGGAAACAAATTGCAACTGGATTTCTTACAATCTGTGGAATTTTCCCAATTGTCTGGGTGCAATCGATGGCAAACATGTCGCAATAAAGAAGCCCGACAATTCTGGATCTCTGTATTTCAATTATAAAAAATTCTTCAGCATTGTCATGATGGCAGTGTCCAATGCCAACTATGAGTTCATGATGGTTGACGTAGGAATAAATGGGAGAATATCTGACGGTGGTGTAATCAGTTACACGAAATTCGGGCAAGCGCTTGCTGATAATACATTGAGAATTCCGGAGCGAACACAACTGCCGAATAGTCAGAAAATATTGCCATTCGTTTTTTTTGGGCGATGATGCCTTTGGGATGACAGCAAATTTGATGAAACCCTACCCCAAGCAGCATTAAATGTGGAGAGGAGAATTTTCAATTATCGACTGAGTCGTGCTCGTCGTGTGATCGAAAATACCTTTGGGATTTTGGTAAGCCGATTTGGTGTATTACAGAAGCCAATAGCACTTTCTCCAGAAAAGGCTCGAACAGTTGCCTTGGCATGTTGTTATTTACACAACTATTTACGCAAACGCCAATCACGAGCTTATGTCACTATGAATCTCGTTGACAGTGAGGATTTGCAGGCAGGCGTTGTCACAAACGGATCGTGGAGGGATGTTGTAAATGAGATAACATCACTTCCTCCAAACCCTTCCTCCAGAAACGCAACACATAATGCTAAAGTAGTCAGAGATACCTATTCTGATTTCTTCAACAATGAAGGCCAGGTTTCATGGCAATGGAAAATTGTAGGCGCAACAGACTGAACTAATACTTACCTAACAATAATACTAATTACTAAAACACAGTAAAATAACTATTATGTTAACTAATAAGTTGATATTATGTAATGAAAGAAATAATATTAATTTATGTAGGATAATTATACTTCTATAGAAATTTAATAAAATGGAGAACTCACTGTGCGGACGCTTGTTTCATTTGCATCGCCACGATCCTCGTTGTTGTCAACCGTATCAGTAATATCCTCAGATATGTCCATCGTGTTTATTGACGCACTGGGTGTTTCTTGACTTTGAAGGAATCTCATTTCCTCAAAATACCACAACGAAGGTTCAACATCCTCTGCACCTGCACCACTCTTCTCTGCATCGCGAATCCGTTTCAATTCTTTCCGGAAGTTTGTACGCAAAGAATTTATTTTCTTAACCACTTCCTGTTTCTCAGCATCCGGGTGTTTTTCACGGTATTTTTCTATTAACACGTCATACTGCTCCCCCTTTTTCGCCCGATTACTATAGCCTTTGGACTTGACATCCCACAGAGCCGGAAGACCACGATACACTTCTATAAATTCACAAATAAATTGTTTTTCCGCTTTCTTGTCACCCATGATAAGGCCTATAATGAGACGACTTGTTGAAACGACCGCTGCTTGAGACCAACTGACGGTATATTGCGCAATACTGCCAACAGACGACGCAATATTTTTCAGGTTGTACAATATATTTTCAACTTTTCATCAATCACACAATATATTGTGCAACCTTTCAATATCGTCTACACACGCTCAGTTAAATTGCACAACCCGGAATATTGCACAATAATATTGACCGTCTATGGGCCGCTTTAAACATATGCATACTTATTTCACTCAAAATGCTTGTCTTCAGGTATCACAAGTAGATATACCTCCCACATTGCTCCTTTTCAATGAATTGCGAGTCCTTTTATGATTTCATTCATTTGTAATCACAAGAAAATTTCTATTGATTAATCGAACCTAATGGCTTAAATAAAGAGTTCTACAGAAGAAGAGACAGATCCGGAGCTTCGTTCCATCGTTGGGTTACATATAACACTCGATGCTGGAGATCCACTACACCAGCCAAATGCGAGGGCTTGAAGCAAAGGCCCTTGATCGGATTATTGGCCATGCTGAGACGGGATTACGTCGAGTTTATCAATGACCTTTCGATATCTGTGAAGGAATTTCTGTTGAGAGTATCGTGTAGCTTTAACACACGCAGTTATTACTCTAAATTGCGAGTTATTCGTACATTCCTGTTTTCAATCTTCAGTAAGCAACTCATTGGATTTTCACTTAAACAGTAGGGAATATATGTTGAGCTGAGATCACCACTGTGTCACCTATCTCGTGGGAAATAGAAAAAAGCGCTTAGTTAAAGAAGCCCCCGCGTGACGGACTTTTCCATTGATGTACCAAGCCCTTATAGTTTCTCATTCATCCAAGGAGTAGTACTACTATGAGTTACTCCTTCCCATCCTTACCAATGTACTAAGGCTCCGTGTCTATTTTGCCTGGATTGTTAGTAAATCCTTTATCTTCTACTAACTACAAGTGCCAAAGGACTTCTAAAACCTGTTGTGTATAAATCTCTTGAAAGATGTTATTTATTTATTGGAGCTTCGCAGCTTCGGCGATGTTGCTCTAAACAAAAGCATTTGTAACTTAAAAAAAAAAAAAAAAAACAATACAAACAAAAACAAATTAACAAAATTAAACAAAACAGAAATGGAACACAAAGCACAAAAAGAAAACAAAACAGATAAGGAACACAAAACGCAAAAGGAACACAAGCCAGAAAAGGAACACAGAACACAAAAGGAACACAAAACATAAAAGGATCAAAACACAGAGAGAAAACACGAAAAACAGAGATGAAATCAAAACAGAAATGGGAAAGAAATAGGAACACAACTCAAAACAGAACGAAAGATGTTAGGACATGTCTTAGCTAAGAAGATATATGCCTCCAAATTGAAAGGAAGGAAACATTTTCCACAGTATGAGGAAAAATTAAACTTCGATGCTAAAAAAGAGATCTTTCAGTAACATTAAAAACCAATCATATTCTATCAAACTATTAATTTTTCTCAACGGAAAAAACAGGGTTATAACCTGTAAATAATAAAATTAAATTATTTATTAACGTCCACTTTTTGCAACCAAGGCTAATTGTGACGGGTTATCTACAGGTCACCACCTTTTCTAGCAAGGGTGCGTCTAATGATTTTATTTAATGAATTCCGTCACTCAATATATTCCTTTGACCAGGCGGGGAATCGAACTCGCTACTCTAGATTTACCATATGAGACCAAGGTGAACGCTTTAACCGGGAAGGTCCGGTGCGCCCGAGTGTCATGAAACAAATGATAATACCAATTAACCTCTACCTCTGACATCCTGTAAATAATAATATAATTATTAAAAGTAGAAATTAATCATTTTCATATTCTGACACAATATGAACACAACACATGGGGGGGGGGGCTCAGGTTAGCCATGTGAGTTAAAGCACTGCATTTAATCTCACATGGTGAACCTAGAGTGGCGAGTTCGATACCTAAGAGATCTGACACTCTATGTTGAACTGAACTAAAATGGCAAGAAGTTCAAAGGTATTTTGTGCTTATAGATGGAGGTCTAATTCAAGAAGCCACTTCCACTGCCAGAATACTAACTCAGAATCCTAATTTATTCCAAAACACAAATAGTAAAATAATACGAGAAAGTTAGACTCAATAAATGGGTTTGGAGGAATGGGATTGAATCAGGAGGTTCACATAAAATGACATTTCCAAATTATATACTTTTAAATGGGGGGGGGAGATAATATTTATATTTATATATTTTTTAGTATGAATCCAATTGACAAATGAAAAAGTTATTAAATAAGTAATGTGAAGAGGGAAGAGAAATATAATCCCTGTGCTATTCCAGTCCAGTGCCAATAGATATTAATGGAAAGACGGCCATAACATGAAATAAGGAATCGCCCTGGACAAAGACATCTCCCGAGAGAACAGCTGGCCTCATCTCTAGACTCTTTCATTTCCACCAGCAAGCTTCCAACTTTCCTTCTTCCCTTTTATTGTCTTCGGCATGGGAGTTTCTTTTATATAGCATTCTTTTTTCTTATACTATTGAAACTTATTTTCTCTCTTCCACAGAGTATTCAATATGCTTCATCCGCACAAATAGCCGAGAAAACAAAAATATTGCAAGACTCCCCCTTTTTTAATTCAATTATGAAGGAAGGACATAAAACTCGGAATCATGATGTCATGTTTTATCCTATTCTCCTCATGTTTCAATAACACTTGAAAATTACTTAAATGCATTTCAGATGATTAAATTGCAGGAAAAATATATACTATAGAGTCGGCTGAGTTTTTATGGAGCATAACGGTCATACAGGAACTCAATTTTCACTTCACAGTTAGCAAACCTTTTAGAATGTTATACTTTTTTATTGGCCTGAAAATATTCTAAATATATTAAAAACGCCTGTCACGCAGGGGCTGCGTAAACTAAGCAGATTTCCCTCGTGGTATTTAACAACAGACAAATCTACATACTGGTCACACAATAGCACCGTCAAAATCAAGTGAATAAATACAAACGATAATAAGAAAACTCAGGAAAGAAAAAAAAATACGGAAATATATCAGCATATAACATATTAATTTTATTGAAAACTATTTACTATATCTAGTACTGTAATTTATAATGGACCAGAATAATTTTTATCTCAATGAATTAAATTTTAGTAATCAACGATAGCATATGGGGGGGGGAGGTTTTACGATAACATATTTGCTTTTATCTCGTAAAATAAAGGTCTCTTGAAAACAATTTATTGTATTTATGCTGCGAATAATGTGGTTTATTACATAACAGAGTATTGTTTATTTAACATGAGTAAAAGTCTCGGTCAAATATCTCGGTAAATATTCAAGATAGAGAATAAATTTATAGAACAATATTCATAGTAGATTTAATTTGCAAGAAGATTGGTTCTATAAAATTTCATCCGTATGGTAAAGGAGATATTTCGAATTTTCTAAAATCCCCCTCTAAATCCCCCCTTCCAATGGCTATTAACGAACTAAATCTGTCTTTTTACATAAAACATTTTTAGTTATCGAGTTTGGTAACGATCAACCAAAAATTGCCACCGCTAGATCGTTTACAGATATATATATATATATATATATATATATATATATATATATATATATATATATATATAATTTTAAACGGACCTAATTTTCGTAATCTCCTGGGTAGGATCGATGGACAGTTGAAAAAATTTTCTGGGGAATCTGCTAAAATTTTGGAAGTATTTTATGATGGAAAATCATACATCATAGAAAGAAAGGCCGTCACGCTGGGGCTGCATAAACTAAGCAGATTTCCCAAGTGGAAGAATGGCAAATCTGACATTATCTAGTCGACAATTTTTTCTGTAATAATGTACCTATGTAAATATAATCTGGAAAGATGTTTACTGGCTCAGGTGCTCCAAGAGAATTGGAGAGCGGTTTTAAAGAGGCATGCAAATTGAAAGTATGCAAATATCTAATCGATTTTAAGAACAAATGTATAATTTTAGAAAATTTATTTGTTACTGGATTACAATATTTGCCGATCCGATTCATAATAACAGTGACATATATTAAACACTTTATTTATCCCCTTCCCTATTACCTCAAACCCTCCAGGTCCGTTTAAAACAATACTAATAGATTTGGAGCTTCATATAGGATGCCTAATTACAAAATGGGTGATCTAAAACTAGTCAATATGGGAAATGGGGGGGAGGGGTTTACTCGGGGGCGAAAACTAAGAATATGGAAAAATCAATACCCGTCGTTGGGTTCTTGTACAACTTACAACTTGTAACAAAATTATTTTAAGTTGAACAGGGCCCTTGTTCCCTTCTTTTTATTTACTCCTTGCTACACTAACTTTATGCTTTTAAACTATTAAGAATCTCAAATCTGAAACAGAAAAGATATATTATAAGTGATCTCAATTGTACAGTCACTTCTAATGAGAATATATATATATATATATATATATATATATATATATATATATATATATATATATAAAGAGTGAGGGGAAAGATAGAGAAAGAGCCAGACGACATTTGACAGGCAAACGTGAATGATCGTGGATGCAAATACTCAGAAAATCTTTTATTCAAGCCGCAGAGTACTTTCAAGTTCTTTGGGGCTTAAATACGTATTAATTTATTAAAATCAGCTTTCAAATACAATAAATAGTCACTCTGGAGTTTTGCTGGCTGGTGGAGGTCCATCATCAACGGAAGGATCAAAAGGTCAAACACACCTCCACTCTTAATGCTTCATTTATTAAAGGCAGTAATTTCGGGGCGAACCGTTCCATCTTCAGTGCTCTGTGACAAACAACATTTGCACTAAAAAAAAACATGTAATATATAAATAAATGTAAAAGTCAACAAAAGGTAGTCAAATATTAAAAAAAAATTAAAACAAACACATATATAAAATGCAATGCAAAGCATATAACTAAATAAATATTCAAAGAAAAATATAACAGAATAACTAGGAGATAGAGTGGAACTCACCTAGAGCTGGTCCCTATTGAGCCGACATCTCCGGCGAGACTGGGAGCCTACTCGGGCCAGAGCAGCTACTGCAGAGGACGGAACATGCCTGACCACGCCACCACCCCCCCCCCCCCTAATATTAATATTATTGTCCTCCATTATAAAATTAACTTGAGGAGTCTATAACACATAGAAATATCACAACGCCTGTTATATGAGTATTCTAATAAAGAGAGCTCAATGCAGGCATCTCTGAATAATATTTTTACTTATTCAGGATTAAGGGCGTCGACAGGTGTGTAAAGAATATCAAAGATTCCCATATGATCATTTATATTATCTTCATTGTACATTACATCTTTTTTCCAACAGATCCATTTTCCTCCCTTTGCCAAGGTGGTCGAACACCTCGAACTCAACAGCATTTGCTTCATTTAGTATGTGTTTTCGCACCTCCAATGTCTTGGTGGAAAGGAGCTCTTCTATTCTGCTCCTTATCTTCCTTCCACTTTGCCCCACATATGAGCTTCGGCAAGTCAGGCAATTCGACTGCCTACCCAAGTCTAAGCTCCCTAAAGCAAATGCTCCCAAGATTTAAGGATGCGGTCGATCCACTGGATAGATCTGGTGTGTATCGGGTTGCCTGCATGACCTGCGGAAGCTCATATATGGGGCAAAGTGGAAGAAAGCTAAGAATCGGGAAGGGAGCTGATCTCAGGTAAGAATCAACATAGAAACGCTTCGTTCCTTCACAATCATTTATTGATAGCGACAGAGGGCTTTTGGAGCACTCGCTCCATCGTCAGTGCCCTCTTCACAGAGAACTTTTTCGAACCAACGATTCTCTGTGATCCTCAGTGTCACAAGAAATCGTTGCCGTTTTGTGTTGATTCTTACCTCTTGTCTTGGAATTAGTACAGTCACGCCAGTATTGTTTAAATATTGCTGAAAATGCCGATAGTTAGACAAAAATGTGATGAACTTCTTAGTCTAATAAGTTTCATAAGCCTCATTGCTAAATTCGGAATACAGGATAGACTGAAAATATTTTTCTTACAGTCTATATCTATACCCTAGTGGTGAAATTTCCAGCTAACCGATTTGTTCAATCATACATTAGTACAACATGCATAAGGCTCCTGTAAACTAAGAACTGTGGGCTAAAAACTAGAATTATATATATATATATATATATATATATATATATATATATGGTGCGAAATATATAGTTTATTGGAATTTGTTGGGGGAAAAAACCTCTCGTTTCAAAGATAATATAAGAATGAAATCAGATATTAAATATAAATTTTATAGATCCTATACATATTTTGTATAAATAAAAGTTATACTTTAGAAGTTGTTGAATAACTAATTCATTGCCGAAAATCCCAGGCTGCAAATTAAATGAAAGCGTTATAATAATTTATTTTGCTGAAAACAATGTTAAATTGAGCAATTCCAAATATTGTTTTACAAAACTTAGGAATACCTCAGCTTAGCCTGTAACAGAACCTCATAGCATAAATTTAAAACTTTTCAAAGAGAAAGTTTTCCTGAAAGAGAAGAATCTATAGGCCTTCTTTATGAAAAAGGTCCACTACTCAGGGATAGGAAGGCAGGAGTGATCAATTAAACAGATTTCCTTCGTGACGAAATGACACTGATCCTTTATTTTATGAGTAAGGATCTTAAATAAACAGGAATGGAAACTTAAACTGGACTTGAGATGTATAGAGAAGCAACGAGAAAACAGGATGGGAAGAAGTAGAAGGTAATTGATGGCTGTAAAAAAATACCAGTAACTTTCATTATATAAATTGAAGTTTAAGTATGGTATTGATCAAATAAAAATTACAAGTTTACAACGTAAAAATTTAATTGAAGATAAAATTAATTAATAAAAAGAATATCAGGTGTGAAAATATTTTTTGCCGGATTGAATTTTCTCTTAACGAAAAGAGAAACGGAATTAATACAAAGAGCTACTTGATAAACTTAGAGCCGTTGGTTATATTCCAATATAGGCAGAACGAATTTATTTAGTAGTAAACTCACTAAATAAAATCCTTAATCCTTAATGGCCTGCAGCTAACCCGTCACGATTAGCTTCAGTAAGTGGATGTTAGTAAATAACATATACATATATTGTACAAAAAGGTCTGATATTAAAAAACATGATACATTTGCATATATTATTATTATAATTATATATTATATATTATATATTATTCTCATATACTCATCTTATTACTTTTAAATAATAAGCATAAAATGGAGACAAATACGTATTTGTGCTCGTGATATAAAATCTATACTTAACGAGCTATCTTCAATAATTCAGCTTTTTAATATCTGGTTATATTCTACTGCACTGCCATACTATATCTTCGAATCCTCCCAATTCGGCCAAAAGTTTTCATATCATTTTTCTTTTCTGTTCTTTCATGCGCTTTAGCGCTATTTAGGAGGTGACAAAATAAGTGCTTTATATATATATATATATATATATATATATATATATATATATATATATATATATATATATATGTATATATATACACACACACACATATATATATATATATATATATATATATATATATATACACATATACACTCAACCGCGAAAAAAACCGGACACTTAGATTTAGTTTTATAATTTTGTTAAATACTTAATATATATGTATAATTATCTTTTTATTTAAAATAATTGGTTAATCTATAGGTTATTTAAACAAAATCTGCCAAAAGTGAATAATTTTCATTGATTATTTACACAAAAATACAAAATAAAAAAAAATAAAAAGATAAATTAACACATTTAAAAAAAAAAAAATTATTCTTCATTTTTTTACAGTGAATGATAGACTTCGCTACCCCAAGCGTTTCGGCAATGCAACGTAAGCTCCGGCCTTCCATCTAAGTTTGAAAGACCCATTATTCTGGACCGAAATAAAAATAAAACATTAATTAAAGAAAATGCTTGGTTAATAATCAAAGATGTTTAAATGTGCGAAAAACTACTTACAGTTTAGAATAGATCAACTTCACGACAAATAAATCTAATCTGAGTTTTATCTAATTGTTTACTAATCCTTGAAGGGATTAGTTCAATGGACTTAGACTCTAAATTCTCTGTAATAACTAGAATACCCACATAAAGAAAATTGCTGAAAATGTGCTTTTAATACGACAAAAATGAAGTGTCCGGTTTTTTTTTGCGGTTGAGTGTATATGTATATCGTAGGTAGTTTACTTAATCATTCTCAGTAATACACTACAACACTTATTGGCAGATTTCCCTTAAAGAAATCTGGTCAGGTCGTACTCATGACGCGATTTTCAAAAAATGTCTTCAAATCTCCATCAATCCTACTCAGGAGATGAGGAAAATGAGATCCGTTTAAAATATATATATATATATATTTATATATATATATATATAATATATATATATATATATATATATATATATATATAATATATATATATATATATATATATATTTATATATATGTATGTATATATATATATATATATATATATATATAAAAGAAGGATCAAGTTCGTTAATGGCCAATATCGGACCCGTGTGGCGGGGGGGGGGGGGGGTAAAAGTGGCCGATTTTCGAAAATTCGAAATGTCTCCGTTACTATACGTCAGATCGAAAACTTGTATAAAACTCATTCAAAATTAAATTTACTATAAATATTGTTATATACATTGATTAACTATGTTGAATATTAACCGAGATATTTGCATTTTTATTAAGTGGGTGTGGATAACGGACGAGATGAAACGGGCTAATGTCGGTTGTATTCGTAAGTATCGGGCACTCGTATGAAGGTTTCACTATTGTAAAACTTCACGTGGGAAAGCTGCTTAGTTTACGCAGCCCCTGCGTGACGGAATTTTTTCCCAGCATAAACTTTAAGATTTTTCTCGTTAGGTCCATACTAAGTGCGAAATAGAGCATAGAATGGATCGCCATTCTGTTAATTTCTTTAAGTTTTTTTTGTAACCTATCAGTGCTTATCAGTCGATAATTTCTTTTCATGAAATCATCATTCTCTTATTATTAGTTAATGGGATAACTCCCCTCGTTAGGACTCCTCTGACATTATTGATGGGTCTCTTTACACCGACGGGACTAAAACTAGTCGTTGAAATAGTGACTATCTCGATGATTTATTTTTTAATATATTACTAACCATCCCATTTTGTATTTCGTTTCAGGTCAAGCATGTACAGCGCTTGGAGGAGGAGTAGGTACATGCAAGTTGGTGAAAAAGTGCAAGGAAGTCGGCGACTTCAAGCACAACCAACCACCTATATGCAGCTTCAAAGGATTTGAACCAGTGATCTGTTGTCCAAAAGTAGTCTCAGAAAGGTTGCGAGTAGGCCTCAAAGTTACTCAATGTATGTACCATTTTATTTTTTGTTTTTTGCTAACTAGCATTTCACATTAATATTGGTCTTCAATTTGTAAGAGGGACAATAACGGGGGAAGTGTCATACAATAACTTATTTATTTAGTACATATTTATATCATCAATACATAATCTACAGGCTATGCTTTGTTGCAACCACTCAGTTCTTCCATAATTTGTTCTATGCATGTTAGGTCCTCCACCAAAATCCATGAGATGTTTGATGCCTTCAAAAAAATACCACTTTCTAGGCTTCCCACTTCCCCGTGGCTAAAAACCTTACCTTGACATTTGAAATGAAAACGTTGTGCCCTGTGTTTATATATATATATATATATTCAATTACATTATGGAATTATTTGAATATTAAGCCATTATGTTGCGATGATCAATGTTGGGTTGCTTATCATATAGGTTAAAGTTATCTGTGATATGATATTCACTAGTATTTATTTATTAACGTACACTTTGTGATACTACGGCTAATTTAGACGGGTTACCTACTGGTTACTACTCTCTTCAAGCCAGGGTGGGACTAAGCATTTTATTTAATGAGTTCATCACTAAATAAATTCTTATGGTCCAGGCAGGATTCGTATTCGTATTAGACTAAAGCCTTAATTCACATGGCTAACCTGAGCCCCTCTGAAAAGATAAATTTCAGAATTTTGTTGTTGATCATATGATATTTCCAGGAACAGAAATACCGCAATTAATATATAGAGTAGTTATGTTCTCTTGAGATCTTGCGACAATCACACACACACACACACACACACACACACACACACACATAATCGCATAGCTAGTTAGCGTAGATTCCCACTGTATTCTTTATGGGTCGATTTGGATTTACGGAAATAAAATAATGTGAGAGATAAATTCTATGAGTAAGATATGGTAAGGTTTGGATCTTTCACTGTATTTGCACACCTACCACGGGTTGGGTGACCGTAAAAAAGC